>NW_006499810.1:1808497-1824494 GCF_000471905.2 Amborella trichopoda | reverse complement strand
TGAATCGCCGATTCGCCGATCCGAATCGGTTTTTTGGAAGCCCGATCCGGATCACCGATCCGTTTTTTAAACCATTGGTTTCAATATATGTTCTCCTAGCACATAGTTATGAAGGCACCACACTTTTGCTTCTGTGTATCCATATGACAGGTTACGATGTTACACCAATCACATTGACGGATTTCAGCTTTATTTTGCATTGGACAACAAACATAACCAAGTCATCAAATTGAATAAAATAGTTTGCATCTCAATCAGCATGTTAAAGAAAAAAAATGCCCCAAGAAAACGACAGACAAAACCAAGTCCCAACATAATTGTATGTGTGTGTGAGAAATATAGAGAGAGAGAGGAAAAGAAATGCATGTATGAAACTAAACTATATCTGGGACACTTTATAAGTGACGCTGCAGATTTCAGAACATGCCAAAAAAAGAAAATACGTTGACCTTAGAAAATGTGTCACGCCCTTCTCCATTTTCATTTCATATGACAATGTAATATCAAGAATCTACTGCAGTTATGGTGCAAACTAGGCTGCCTCACACATGAAACCTTCACACCTTACATTTTTGTCTTACAAGAAATAACCCACTCTCTTCTCATTCCCATAGACGAGACGTCACAAATAAACTTCACAACTAGAGACTAGCAAAAAAAGTCTCACTTCCAGGTTAACGGTTTTGTACCATATATTCTTTAAGCCTTCAAAACTCCAACCCTGTTCCATCCTATCATGAACCTTTTCCCGTCACACCTTGTTAGAGAACATAAACCGAATAACTTACTCTAACCCATAGTAACCGGAATCTTTCCACCGACCTCGTATTTCCGGTTCCGAAATCCGATTCTGCATTTCTGTTAAGGAATCTCCTCGAAAACCGTTTTTCGGAACCAAGGAAACTTGATTCCTAAATTTTTGAATCTCAATTCGACACATCTTTAGAAACCATTTTTCGGAACCAAAGAAACTCGATTCCTTAATTTTGGCATCTCGATTCAACACATCTGTCAAAACTATTTATCAAAACCAAGGAAACTCGGTTCTTTAATTTGAAATCTCGATCCAACACATCTTTAAAAACTTGAACCCATTAATTGTGGGTAGACGTTCCCAAATATATCGAATCTGGATTCCAACAAGGATTAAATCTTGATTCCACGTCAATAGGAGTAGATTTCCTTCTAATACTTCTAGTGGTTGTAGGGTTTCATTATTTTACTTGTGCGACCCTGCATGCCTTTTACTTTAAATTTAAAATATAACTGGTACATACAAGACATACAATTAAAAGTAAAACCATGGCGTAGATATAATCCCACTTTATCTTTATAATAATGAAGTCAAAATCACAATTTAGAACTACTTGTCTTTTGTATATAATCGCCGTAAGTTCAATAGTCAACACAATCACTTTAAAATTTGGGAAATCTTCTAATAAGAGACATCCAATATGGGTTCTAAAGTTGATGAAGCTCAAGATGTGCATATGGCTTCCTTCTCCATAAAAATGAAATCTCGATTCTTGGCAAGGGTCGTCAAATGCATTCCATAGTCCATATTATTGTAAATCTCGATTTCAAACTAGCATGGATCACTGATCTATTTACTTCAGAAACTTGATTCCAAATATGTTAAAATCACGATTGGAAACAACAACATATCTCTGTTCCACATATGTCAAAACTCGATTCCATAGATGTCGGAAACTCGATTCTGCATATTAATGAATCTTGACTCCTGGAGTGTCGATTCCAGGGGTATGGGAATCTCAATTCCGAGGAGGGCAGAATCTCGATTCCATATGTGGATGAAACTTGGATCTATTTAAGTCGAAACACGATTCTCAAAAACTAACAAAACTCGTTCCTAGCGATTCCTATTGTATGGACAACGATTCTTTAGACATGAATCTTCTAGCCGGCCATGATTCCGCGATTCCGGTTCTTAAAACGATTCGAGTTCCCAGGCATTTCCAACACTATGTCCTGACCCCATTCTCTCATAATTCAAAACCTCAAAACTAAATCGTTAAATGAATTCTCTTGTTTGGGTGACATAACCATGTCAGACATATATCAACACACATGGACGTATCCTTCTTCTTGTTTATAAGATATCGATTACATCATTTTAGAGACTTGATCTTGTTTGTTGTCTTGAGTAGACCATGTAAAAGTGGAAAATGTTTGTGGAACTTCAGAAACATCCACGGATTCAGTCAATTAAGGTGTGATTGATAATTTATTGCTGCTCATCATGAGATGGTTTATTAGTAAAACATATTTGGGTTTAGTTCTCCATTCATAGCTGTGTTGCTGACTTATCATATTCATGGCATGAGGAATCTAGCGCGCGTACCCGTGTTAGACAATGACGCACATACAGGTGTCCAGGAAACATAGTTGCAAAGGAACAACCATTCTGAATTATACATTGAGGTTCACAGAAAGAACTTAAAAATTTGGATGTATGGAATTCTGAAGATCATTTTCAAATGCTATTGAAAATTTCAAATGCATACAGTGAAATCCATGAAATCATGAAGCTACATGACATTACATGTAATATACATTTAACTTGTACGAAGCCTTTGAGCTCTCTGCAACAAAACCACACACAGGCATCTTCTTTAAATAAATCAGGGATAAGATTGGACATTAGGGATGTCATGGGCCAGGCTGGGGGAAGGGCTTTGCCCTGCTCGAGCCTTGGACAATTTTTTTAAGGCTGGCAGGGGCTCAGCCCCAGCTCAAGCCCAAAATTATTTTTTTGAGATGGGCACAGGTGTGGCCTGAATGCCTATGAGAAAGACCATGCCAGACCCAGCCGGCCTGACCTTAATTTTTTATAACCCAGAAAAGGACATCTCATACCGCAACTTCCATCACCTTCTATAGATCTCCTCTAGCTCTACCCTCTTCCTCTCGCCTCTGTGGTACTATAAAGGAACATATAGAACTATTCTGATGCTCTAAAATTATTCCTCAGAAGAAAGGATGGCGAACTAACGGATGGAAGTGGGGTTGAAGGATGGAGGAAGAGAGAACAGGAGAGAGCAAAAGCATGCACTAAAGTAGGGTTAAAAAGATGGAGAAAGAGAGATATTTGAAGAGAGAGAAAAGGTCCAATGAATGATAGAGAACGGGAGAGGGAGAAAGTAGGGCAGCAGGGGATGGGGTTAAAAGGTTTGAGGAAAGGAGAGATTGGAAGATAGACAATGCAGGAAGAATGGAAGAGAGACAACAGGAGAGAGGGAAAACAGGGCAGTTGAGGAGTGCAGTTAAAAGGATGGAGGAAGAGAGATTAGAAGACTGAGAGATTCCTCAGTGGGGTTGGGAGGGGTGAGGAAGAGAGAAAAAGAAAGCAGATTAGACAAAAGAAAGAACAGTTGAATTAGAAAGCAGGGCATATCTTGATTGTTGGGGAACCAAACTGCCTTCCTTTGGATTCCTGGTACCTGATTTGGGAAATCGAGAAAGCTAGATGCTTCCTTTGAAATTTCAGTTTAGCAGTTGCAGCTCTCATTGTACGTTTTTCCTTCCTTTTCCCCTTGAAGCTTATGAATCAGTAATTTGAGATGACATTACTTTTGGACTTTTGGTTAATTGCTAAAACTTGTACTCAAAAAGGACAAATGAGATATTAAATTTGGGGAAATTGCCAGAGTAAGATTTCACTTACAAATTTAGCATTTTTGTTGGTTCCAGCACCAATTGTCGGTCATCATCCAACCCATGAAGCACTGGAGCTACAAACACTGCCTTTTCCAAGATGTGGTTATTAATGATTGAACCAGGCTTTTCCCACCACCATAATATGGGGAATCAAGCTCTTAACCAGCTCTGCCCTTCCAAGTTACTCTTAACGAGCCCCACCCTTCCTACTTGGCAAGGAGCACCATACGTTGTTTAGATTGAAGCTGACGAGGTTAGAGAAACCCAAAGCTCTCTCTCTCTCTCTCTCTACCTGTCACACCCAAAACGCTATTAAAAAAACAGTCTTAGTCTATCTCCAAATTCATTGCTTCCTCTGATTTTTGCAGTAGAAACTAGAAGCAGTGAAGATCAGCAGAAGAGGCTTCAGATCCGGATGTTACAGAGAGAAATAATAAATGAGAAATTGAATTGGGAAGAGATAGAGAGAAGTTAATTTGAGAGAGAGAGAGAATGAAGAAAATTTCATCGAAAAGAAATTTCATAGTAGTTCAGCCCCAGCTCAACATGAGGACCTTAAATTTTGGCTCGAATTCGGCACGAACAGCAAGCCCAGCCCGGAAGCTCAAGGGGCAACTCAGCCCATAGTCAGCCCAATTGAATATATCCCTAAAATGTGGATCAGGTTCTAAATCATGGGCCTGTTTGGATGACAATTAATTTTATTAAACTATCTTATTTAAAATTATATATTATTGATCATAGTTATAAGCAGAGTTTAAAAAGAATGGATCGGTGTCTCAGATCACCCATCCAAAAAACCAGTCTCGACTGGAGATCAACGGTTCAAATTGACGATCAGGCTTAGTGAATCAGCCAATGAAAAATAAAAAATTTAGGACAAAAAAAAAAATTGAAAAATAATAAAAAACAATAAAAAATAAAAGGTGAGCTAGATCAGCTGATTACCAATATATGGTGGAAACTAGACCAGTCCTATTGATTCCCAATCTAGATCAGCATTTTTGAAAACCCAAGTTATCAAGATCGTACCGATCAACGAACCAGTGAGGGGTCAGATCCAATCAAAACCGGTTCAACCATCGCTTGAACCAGTTGGACAAGATTTTAAAATAATATAAGAAAAATCAGAATACTAATTTAAAATATGAAAAAAAATCTCTAACTTTGTTTAGCCAGTCGAACTGGTTAAACCAGACAATCTAACCAATAAAATACTAATTTTGACCAATTTTCGACCAAACCAAGTGTTTGCTTGAGAGCGGATCTACCATTGTTCGAAAAAGCGGATTGCCCAATGCCTAGGCGGTCCAGTAGGCCTGGGAGCATTGCCCAGGGCTAGGCGGCCAAACTGAGCGGCAGTCCCTGGGCAGCCGCCTAGGGTACGAAACCTGCCTAGGCAGGCGCCCAACACCCAGCCCTGCCGCCCAAGGCCTGTGCCCCACCTAGGGGCGGAAATTTATTTATTTTTTCATTGTATTGATTTTTTTTTAAACATAAAAGGTTCTACGAATGGGTTTTAGGTTCATTTTTAGAGAGAAAGAAACCTCAAGAAAACTAAATTTTATGACTTCCATTGGATCGAAGTGTTTCTCAAAGTTACGGAAAACAGATCCAATCACCCAGGTAGATTTCATTTAGTTTTGGAGTTTTATAATCCTATTAGTTGGTGTTTTTTATTATTTTAGCACCAGAAAACATCTCAAAGGTGGGAGTTTGGAGTTCAAGCAATCAAAGTAAGTGCAAAACTTTATTTTTTAGATTGTTTGTTTTATTTTGAGATGTCTTCTTCAGGTTCTAGTTAAAGTGGACATCTGGGTTGAAAATATGGCTATAACCTGATTCCAAATGACAAAAATTGCATTGGATGCAATTTTTGTGAAAAAGATACAAAATGGAGTATAAACCGGTTTAAGAAACATCTTGTCGGTATTAAGGAGGATGTTGCGCCTTGTAAAAATATTCCTGAAGTTATTAGAGAGGAGATTAAGCAATTTATGAGTTTTGTAAAAACAAAAAAAGGAACAAAATCCTTGTCATTTGAATAGATTTATTTTTGCTACTTCTAGAAGAAGTGATCCGAGTTGGAAGTATTGTTCTAACCTAAAACCAAACGATAAAAATTGTATAAGGTGTAATTTTTGTGAAAAATATACCAATAGGGGTATTAACCGATTCAAGAAATACCTTGTTGGTATTAAAGGAAATGTTGCTTCTTGTAAACAGGTTCCTGAAGCTATTTGAGAGGATATTAGACAACTTCTGAATTTAAAAGAACCAAAAAATGATGAAAATGAACCTTGTTCTATGGAAATATCTTCTCCAGGTTCTTCTAGAAATGGTGATCTGAGTTAAAAGTAGGGTTATAACCCGAATCCGAATTGCAAAAATCGTATTAAATATAATTATTGTGAAAATGATACTAATGGGGGCATTTACCGGTTTAAAAAGCACCTTGCCGATATTAAGGGGGATGTTGCCCCGTGTAAAAATATTCCTAAAGCTACCAGAGAGGAAATTATACAATATTTGAGTTCAGGGAAGCATAAAAAGATAGAAAAGAGTAGAGCAACCAAGACTCCTAAGGCCTCATCTGCATATACTAGTAAGAGGAAAGTAGAAGAAGAGGAAGAGGAAGAAGCAGATTCAGAAGAAACGAGAAGGACGAGCATTATATTGAAGAGGGAGATGACTTTGATGATGATGGCCTCGAACCTGATACATATGATGAAACCTTCCCTATTCCTTCTGATGACGATAATGATGATGATGACTGAAGACTCTTGGTGTTGAGTGTTGACTATTGACTGTTGTGTTGAGAGTGTTGACTATTCACTGTTGTATTGAGTGTTGACTATTGTGTCCTAGACTGTATATTTTTTGAATTTCTGTATATTTTTTTTTCTTATTTATAGTTTTTACTTTCTAGTTTCTAGTTTCTAGTTCTACTATCTAACTTTTGTATGTGCAGTCTACAATGTATCAGACTATCAGTGTATGCTTGTGTGATTTTACTGTTTTAGCATTCTAAGAAAATATGGATTATGGTCTTATGGATTATCAAAATTCTCTTCTGAACTTCTGAACTTCTATTTTTTTTTTTTAATTGGGAATATGGTCTTATGGATTATCAAAATTCTTATGGATTATGATCTTATGGATTATCAAAATTCTTATGGACTAATCATTATCAATAATCTGTTTTTTTATTTTTTTTCAATTGGGCCGCCAAGTTTTGGCCGCCTGGGTGCCACCTAGCGCTTTTTGAAACACGACCAGCCAAGGCATCGGTCAGCGGTCCAACTGACGGTCTAGGTGGTACAAACCAATTTTTGATAACAATGCTCTAGATAACGTTATTTTGTTAGTTGATTGATACTTTTGTTGTATTATTTATAATATTATTACTTTTTCCGCAATTTCCAACGATTTTTAGCAACTTATAGGCAAATATATGTAATTTCCAGCAAATTACTTTGAATAAAGTAAAAACAGTTTTTCAAAAAGATAAACGTATATATATAACTGCCTCAAAGTTCATCTCAAATTATTTTATGATTGACACCATCAAACAACAGTTAATTCACTGTTGAGATTAATTTAATTGAAATAATGAATTATTGGTGATAACAGGTACAGCCAAGCAGGCCGCATCTGTCAAGAGCTATGCATCGATCCTAAGAATGCAACCAATCAAATATATAAAGGTTTCACAATAAACTACACTCCAAATGGAAAAATCTCTTGCATGTACGACATACACCCAAAATGCAGAAAGCTGAAGAAATCAGTATTTCATTGCAAAGAACATTATATGACCATATTATTACTACAGAACAGTAAGAATGTGTTTATTGTAATAGATTTGAAATCAATTGATAGGGAGAGCATACCAAAATCAAATGATATTACAGGATTTAACTTGATCTCCTCTTCCTGAAAAAGAATGAAATAAGTGCATCTGAGCAAACAAAATATCCTTTATAAATCTCACCAAAATGAAAGAAACAGCATGTCTATTCAATAAAGAACAAGTGTACACACAAAACTAGGAACAAAATTCATAAGGAGAAATCCCCCCAAATCCATAACTTCAATTTAAGCCTCTTGGCTCTCTTAGACACATGGCGCTGGGACAGCACTCTACTTTGGTGATCCTACTCAAACAAGATGCATTCCGATACCCATTAAGGTTCAAACTATTACAAATTGGCATCAAACATATTATTCGAATATTAAAAGAAATATGCAAAGTAAATACAATTTGACGAAATTATTGATTTCTTGGGCTGTAATGAAACAGTTGGCTTACACAAACATGTTCAGATGTAGCACAATTCTTATCAACACTGTGCCTGTCATCAGCAGCTTTGCACCTTCATTGTTTTTGGCACTCTGCCTGTTAAGACTTCATTGCAGCATTTTCACCCCATGTTCTTACAATGGCACAGGTGAGTGAACAATAAGCCCTATACCTCTGATCCCATCAATACTCCAAAGTTAAGAATGCATGTTACGAAGTAAAACAGAGTTCAGCTCCTTAAAAGCCATTGCAATGGATCCCCATACTTAAACACAAATTCATACAGATAACAGCCTGGAGAGTATGTCCACATAGTTGAGTTTCTTATGTCCTGTTTGCACGGCCAAACAACATCGCTAAGGAAGTGAGTTCTTTAGAAATATGTGAAAACCATTTTTTTCCAGAGTTCAGAGCTTTTTGGTGGGGTTTCGTTCATGACCGAGGTTACAAAAGGGTGCTTACTTGTAATGGCAAAGAGGGATAAGCTGAACAGCCTTTCATTCCTAGTAGGTGGAGGGAAATTGGCAACATTTCTCCCAAATGGGGCCTTATTGAGCTCTAGTTAATAAGATAAGCATAGTTAAGTAACATTGTACTATCAATACTCTAAATTTATGTTTAACAAGTGCAAACAAGCATGTCAGCAGATAAATGTTGATGCATATTAATAAATAACCAGGAATAGTTGACATCATGATCTCAAGTAAATCGTGCTAGAAGAGTCAAAGATGGATTGGCAACCAAATAAACATCTTAGGCCTGCAATTGATGCACATTGAGCACGCTAACTCATTTGCATGTGTTAATTTATGTTTTTGACACAGAGAGAATTTGGCACCTGCGCAATGGAGAAAAATCGGAAAGCATGGTGCTGCCCCGCAGATAACAAGTGCCGACCATTGCCATAAAACATAAAAACGTCTCCCCCCCTCAAAAAAAAAATTTTATTTTTACTCATCTATTTCAGTAGAAGAAAATGTAAAACAACTAAATCAATATTGAGAAGCATTTTACAAACAAAACCAGAACAGAAATTTAATTACAGGCCCTCCTGGGAATCAATAATTCACTCGGATTTAGCAAAGATGCTTCCACTGCCCACAATTTCAAACAATGCCCAAAGCAACTGCAGCAAATCAATCCAACCTTCAGCAAAAGAATGTACAACCAGAACACTCTAACAGCACCAACCCTAGAGCCCACTAACTCAGTCCATAATAGTTACCCCATTTATTTTGAAATTATTTATAAAAGAAAAACGAATATAAAATGCCAGCATTCGAGAATAAATGAGCCTTCCTATATCTAAATAGTTATATGGCAACCCAAAACACTCATGCAGAAAAGGAAACACCTTTGAAAGAGCCAAACATACAACTGTGGGGAAAAAAACAAAAAAAGATAATTATAAAGCCAATTTAGCAACATCAAATTAAGTTTCAAAGTGACTCAGTACTCATAAGGAATGATTAACTTTCCTTTTAAAAATATTCCAACATAATCTTGAATTTTTTCGTTTCAGGTAAGGTATCCAATATAATCCTTTTTAAATTTTTAGCAGAGTTGACTTTTAATTAAGTTTTACAAGTTTATGACCCCTATACAAATAAGGGCAGTTTGTACAAAAACGAATTACAAGGCTCTGACCAAATACCCCTGCAGCCATCCAACTAAATCCTGAACATAATTATCTTTGAGCCTATGAATTACAAAAGCAAACACTAGTATGTGTCTTTGAGCAAAGACTCTTGCAAATTGAGTTGCAGTAAATTGAGTTGCAGTTATTTGTTCACCAAACATCAACTAAAAGAAAGACCACATTTTACAATGTTACTAAAACCTGCCAATCAGAACCTAACTGCCGCAGGGATCAGAAGGGAGTCAAAGTATCAGCAGCACCCAAAGGCCATAGATAATGGCACTATTCTCCTCCATGCCTCCCTATTTCCAGTATTGAATTGGGATAACCAGAAAAAAAATTCTATACATCAGAACACTACTGTGGCTCTGAAACAAAAAACCGAAAAGTCAATGGTAGGAAAAGAGCCACAACCGTCCTATTACCCATGCATCTATGGTCTAAATGACAGATACATGGGACATATGATTCCCTAGGCATCGGGTCGGGCCGAGTCTGGTTGGCCCAATTCAACCGAGGCCGACCCAAACCAGTATACATACATACATAATATATATGTCAATTATATATTAGAAAGATATAGCTCACAATATATATGTTTAATAATTTTTTCATATCTAGGGTCCGCTTTGCAACTTGATGTGATGGATAGCCCAGGGTATTGAACAACAAGAATAAAAGTGGGCCCATGAGTTGGGACGATTCCCTAGCATTGCCTTCGCACAATTGATTGGGAATTGTTTTTGTTTCTTCTTTTCTCTTTCAGGTAAGTTTAGGAATTGTTGGAAGCAGGAACAAAAAGTTATTAAGTACCCTTTTAGCATGATATACGAAGCATAGAAACATGTCAGTTCACCTTATGCAAAGAAGCACCATGGCCACTTTGAAAACATAGAAGACGTGCTTCCTCATCACTTGTATCAAATATCTACATCTGTTAATAGGGAAAAAAGTGAATTGTTCCAAATACAAGCTACATAGAGTTTAGTAACAAATGAAAGTTACAGATCTAAATATAACTATCAGCTACTCAAGACAAATACAAATAAGGACCTTACTTTTATAGAATTGTCACTAGAAGAACTCATGAGGACAGGCTCATTGGCAAAGAGATAAAGTGATACTATTGAGCTCTCATGGGCATCTTTTATGACTGAACGAAGCCTTCTTTTTTCAAGATTCCATATGCTTATCACACCAGATGAACCCCCAGATGCTAGATGAGGCTGGCCATCTATCAAATGTAATATCAACAGGCAAAATTAAATATAAAGTTCAAGAGGATTCAAGCAGTTAAAGTAATAATTACTCATTAGATCACAGGTATAAACATAGTTTCAAAAAGCGCTAGGTGACACCCAAGCGGCGATAGGGTCCAGGCTGCCCAGAGCCTAAGCGGCCGCCTAGGCGAGTGCCTAGAACCTGAGCCGCCCAGTTGAAAAAAAACAAAACAAAATTGATGACTGATAATGATTAATCCATAAGAATTTTGATAATCCATAAGACCATAATCCCAGTTTAAAATATATATATATATAGAAGTCGAGAAGAGAATTTTGATAATCCATAAGACCATAATCTATATTTTCATACAATGCTAAAACAGTAAAACCATACAAGCATACACTGATAGTCTGATACACTGTAGACTGTATACACAAAAGTTAGATAGTAAACCTAGAAACTTGAAAGTAGAACTAAAAACTAAAAATAAGAAAAGAAAATGTACAGAAATTAAAAAAATATGTAGTCTAGGACACAATAGTCAACAGTCAACAATCAATACTCAACACCAAGAGTCTTCAGTCATCAGCATCATCATCATCAGAAGGAATGGGTAAGCTTCATCATATGCATCAAAATGGAGGTCATCATCATCAGAGTCATCTCCTTCTTCAATATAACACTTGTCCTCCTCTGTTTCTTATGAATCTGCCTCTTCTTCCTCTTCTTCTACCTCCCTCGTACTAGTATGTGCAGATGAAACCCTAGGAGTCAGGGCTGCTCTACTCAAATATTATATAATTTCCTCCTTGATAGCCTCAAGAACATTTTTACAAGGGCAACGTCCCCCTTAATATTGTCAAGATGTTTTTTAAACCGGTAAATGCCCCCATTAGTATCATTTCCACAATAATTACATTTAATACGATTTTTGTCATTCGGATTCGGGTTACAACCATACTTCCAACCCGGATCACCACTTCTGGAAGAACCTGGAGAAGATATTTTCATAGAACAAAGCTCATTTTCATCATTTTATGGTTCTTTTAAATTCATAAATTTAATCTCATCGCGAATAGCTTCAGGAACTTTTTTACAAGATGCAACATTCCCTTTAATACCAGCAAAGTGTTTCTTAAATCGGTTAATACCTCATTGGTATCCTTGTCACAAAAATTACACCTTATATAATTTTTATCGTTTGGTTTTGGGATATAACCATACTTCCAACCTGGATCACTTCTTCTAGAAGTAGCAGAAATAGATATATTCAAATGACAAAGATTTTGTTCCTGTTTTTGTTTTACAAAACTCATATATTGCTTAATCTCCTCTTTGAAAGCTTCAAGAACATTTTTACAAGGGGCAACATCCCCTTTAACACTGACAAGATGTTTCTTAAATCGATTTATGCCCCCTTTCGCATCTTTTTCACAAAAATTATATCTAATGCAATTTTTTTCATTTGGACTCGCGTTATATCCATATTTCCAACCCGAATCTCCACTTCGACTAGATCTTGAAGAAGACATCTCAAAATAAAACAAGCAATCTAAAAACTAAATTTTTACACTTACTTTTATTGCTCGAACTTCAAACTCTCACCTTTGAGATGTTTTCTGGTGCTAACATAATAAAAAACACCCTCTAATAGGGCTATAAAACTCCAAAACTAAATCAAATCTATCCGGTGATATTTGGATCCGTTTTCCGTAACTTTGAGAAACACTTCGATCCAATGAAAGTCACAAAATTTAGTTTTCTTGAGGTTTCTTTCTCTCTAAAATAGGTTCTTGTGGGTTTAGGTTTGAAATGAACCTAAAACCCATCCTTCAAACCCTTTATATTTCAAAAAAAATCAATACAACTAAAAATAATAAAACGTTCTGCCCCTAGGAGAGACGCAGGCCCTGGGCGGCCGCCCAGGGCTGGGTGCTGGGCGCCCGCCTAGGCGGCCGCCCAGGGATAGCTGCCCAGTTTGTTAGCCTAGGCGGCCACCTAGGCGCTGAGCGGTCTGCGTTTTTGAACACTGGGTATAAATGAATCCACAGGAATTAGATCCAGTTCAAAAGGCTAATAGGGTTATATTCAACAATCTGGATCCAAATGGAAGTTGTCTGTCTTAGTTCTTTTAAAGGAAAATACATTATGTAAATATTTGACAATACTATAATAGTAAATTTTCTTCTTTGAGCTTAGTTACAAAGCTGCAAGAAACCTTCATTGCTCCTAATAACAACCTATACACCACTATTCTTCCACAACACGTCAAAAGGTCCTCTCTTACAAAATAATTTGCGACAACCATTCATATGACAAACTGAACATAATAATGTGCTTTAGGGGTCAGAAAAAAGTAATAAGGGCAACCATGAATTTAGATATGGAAAAGTATTTGCCGTTGTGGGGGATCATAAATGAAATAGCGTGTGCCCTATAATTTCTTCACATTTTGGGTGCCGGGGGACCAAATATCTGCAAATCCATTTGTTTTTCCACCCATGAAGAAAATTCGGAGAAAAAAATGGATTTGGAGTCCTAAAAATGCTCCATCCTAGATGCCATCAAAACATGCGAATGGATCGTCCATTTCAATTGACCCAAGAGCAGTCAAATTTGCAATTGTTTAGGAGATCCAAATATTCCATTATTGTCATTGGAAATGGAGTTGCAGGGGCATAGAGTGATTTTTGGGTTCTCGATCATCAAAAAATTGGATTTTGAGGAGCCACAATGGGCTTGCATGTGGTGGAGATCACAAGCTAACTCCCCCCTTCATATATACTACAGAAAAATGATACAAGAGGTTACCTTGTTCAGATAAGTGTCTGGATGCATGATGCAACTTAGAGAAAAATTTTGTTCCAGCTGGATATGCCTTACTGGGGCATCACTATTTTCAAGGTCTTTAAATGCCCATATGTAAAGATTACCTCGAATGTCCAGGCTCAGAATATGGTCACCAAACAAGAGCAGCATATTAACCTCTTTGTTATGCTTGCTCCAAGTGGCCACCTGACGAAAGCAGAGTTAATTGCATCAAATCAGGAATAATTAAATCGATGAAAAAGGCATAGAAAATATAGTCCAAAGAACCATATATTAAACTAGAACTCTTAAAATATTGTTGCATGATTTAGAAGTGTTCTGTGGTGTGGACGGCATCCAGGAGATGCATTACTAATACCACATGACATTGAACAAATAAGAATTGCACTATAAAGCAAAGCTTGCACAAGGGAGGTTAGAAAGGTGGCTTGACCAAAGCCCCAATATGACCATCGCACTAAAACTCCTAGAAATTGAAAAGAGAATAAGTTATGGGTGTGTTATCAATTCAAGGATGGGATAAAATTCCAGTATGTGGAAGATGCTATTTTGTTGATCAATTACATACAGAAGATTTGCCCAAGTAGGAAAGTCATTATTGTCCAGCATGATTCAGACATATCAAGCCATGAATGCTAAAAGGAGGCCATTTAAACATGGTAAGATAGTTTGCAAACCTTATGAGCACACTTGAAAATTGCAATCTCATTCCCAGTTGCAGCAAATGTGAAATCGCGGTAGGATGCAAGAGCTTGTATTACTTTTTTTTGGCAATTAAGGGCCTTCAAAAAGAATTTTCATGACAACAAAAAATTAATATAGGCAGCATTTTTTAGCAAATTCATCAAATAGCAACTCCATGAAGAAAATACAGGATAATTTACACTTGAGATTCAATAACTAGTTTGATAATTTACACTTCAGATTCAAGAAATCATGTGTCTTTCAGATACATCTCCTATACTCATGACACAACACCATTATTTCATAATTGCTGAAGCAACAAATTCTAAAGTAATTGAAAACAACAGAAGTTAAACTTGATTGCACCCAAGATGATAATTTTGATGCAAGGACCTCGCAGGTGATGGCTAGCATGTTGACATTTGCAGCACCATGTCCCAGGCGCAAATCCCACAGTGGACCAATCCAATTATGAAACTGGAATACAGCTCATTCATCAAGGATGCATTTCCTTGTGACCCCATCTAGAACGAGTCCTTATCCTCAAACCATCACTAATGAAATTAAAAAAAAAGAAACTGTAATCCCAAACAAGTTTCCTATTATACATTATACAAGTTATAGGCTTGTATAATTAGTCATTTCCTATGACACATTGTACAAGTTATGGGCTTTGTTTTGTAACTTGAGTTCATTTCAAGAAGTCCCTTTTCTATCTCGAAAAGTATCATTTATTTATCAAAGTACAAAACGACTCCAGATAAATTATGTGCACAACCATTTTTCCATAGGCATATGTATTCTAGCAAGTTTGTAATAATTAAAACTCATTTAAGCTTCATTTGAGGGTTACCCGCTTAATGGAATAAGTTACTGAGTTATGCGCAAGTTACTGAGTTATCTGCTTATTGGCAAGTAAATTGTTTCATGTGCCTCAAAGTGCTGGTGATATGGGATGTTTTAGCCAAGGAACATGGCGCTCCTCTATTTCATTACCCATTTTTACTTACTAGTTGTGTCGACATGCTATACTGATATCTCTTGCTCACAATTGTACTTTAGGGTTTCAATTAATAAAATAATTGTCACCCTCCTTCCAAAAAGGCGAGAGAGAAAATTAAAATCAGTGCAATCTTGACGAATTGGACAAAAGCACTTTAAGCATCACTTCAACTTAAGGCCATAATATCCAAAGCAGCATTAGGAACCTGTAAGAAAAAGCATGATCTATCAATATTGAACCCATAAACAAGTAATAAATGAAATGATAATGGCTACATGTAGCGTCTAAGTTCACATATTTTCGAAAGAAAAAATTCTACAAGTTAAATTAATAGACCTACATAGAGAAAATTAAGTAGTGAGAAATATGTATAAAGAGATAGAGCATTGACAGTTAATGAGAGATACATAGAGAGGAAATTAAAGAGTGAGGAGAAAGACAGAAAGTGAAAGAGATAAAGATAGAGAGTCATTGATAGGAGATGAAGACGAAGAGTTTGAACTTCTAAAATCAATACATGAGCAAGGAGGAGGAAAGTTGAGAGGGAGAGAGATGTGAGAGAAAATTAAATGAGAGAAATATTGACGCGAGAGAAGGAGAGGTCCGACTCTTGAATATATTGTTTACATATACATTC
>NW_006499810.1:1790617-1807125 GCF_000471905.2 Amborella trichopoda | reverse complement strand
TATATATATATATATATATATATATATATATATATATTAAAAATATCATTTATAATTTTTTGAAATTAAGAAGGAGCATTCTTCAGACCAAACGGCATTACATTTCATTCATATTGTCCGAACGGGACATTAAATGCAGTTTTGTATGTGTCTTTATCTTGTATTTGTATTTGCCAATACCTTGATTTAAGGTTAAATTTTGAGTAAATACAAGCATTGATAAGTGTATCTAATAAATCTTTTTTTATTAGGTATAGGATATCGAATCCAGTTTAAGACTTTATTAAGGGGTTTATAATTTATAACTAATCTAGGGACTCCCCTTTTTTTTTCAGCTGCATTTTCTAGATAGAAGGCAGCACAGCTCCAAGGTGAAGAGCTTGGTCGTATTAATTTCTTTTTTAATAGATCATCTATTTCCTCTTTGCAAATTTCTAGTAATCTAGAATTCATTTGTATTGGTCTTACTTTGGTAGGTATTTTGTTTTCTGTAAATCCTTCTTCATAAGGTAATTCTATCATAAGTTTCTTCCTATTCCAAAAAGCACTTGGTATATCACTACAAACTTCTTGTTCTAATTTTATTTTGAATTCTTCAATTTTTCTTTTATTTCTGGAAATAAAAGATCTTGTTCTATTTTTTTATATTTAAGTTCTTCTTTAAGATGATAGAGAAATTTTTCTTTATTTTGAACAGTTTGTTTAACATTATTTATTTCTTTAATTTTAGGCTTATCTATGAATTCAAATTTTATGCTTATCTATGAATTCAAATTTTATCTTATTACCATCTAGGTTTGACTCTATTCCTGTATTATCAATTCTTAAAGGATAAAGTAGGCTTAAGAAAGGTGTACCTAATATGACTGCCTAACTTAATCCTTTAACCATAATAAAGGGTAATTCTAAACAAGTTCCATTATTACAAACAGCAGTATTAGATAATTTATAATTTATAATTAACCTACTACCATCAGTGGTATTTAATATTTATGTTGTTTTATCGAAATATTTAGTAGGGACTAAACCCTCATTTATACAATTTAAATTAGCACCAGAGTCTATTAATGCTAAAGATTGAAAACTATATTCATTTTTAATAACAATCCTTACTAATGTAAACCATTTTTGTGTAATTACCCTATTTATCAGTTTCAGAGAAATGTTTTCTTCCTGGATATTCTCTTTGATTCCAGAAGATTCTTGTAGATCAGGTTTTATTGGTTTTAATTTGTGGGATTCTATTAATTGATTAAATTCTAATTCATTATCATTTTCTGAAATAGTTTCTGCAAATTCGTTATGTAATTCTAATATTCTAATCCTATTTTTAAGTCGTCGAACTTCGGTTTTTACTTCATTTATTTCTTGTTTTTGTTCTGCTATAGTTGGTTCTCTTTGAATTGCTTCTTTTTTGCTTACCCTTTTTAATATTTCAGAAAAGCTTTATGCATCTGGAGTTTTCAGTAAAGGAGTAGGCTTATTTTTTACTCTAATTATTTTAAGATATTGTGTTATTGCCTCTCTTTTTCCATTAGGGTCAGCTATTTTATCTATTAAATCTATTATTAGATTTTCTTCATTGGTTAAAGTATTACAAGAGCATTCTTACATGTTCCCATCTATTTGCTCATTTGAGCTGCTCCATATTAATTGTTCATCTTCGATATTTCCTACTAGTGTACTAGAACTTTCATCTTCTATAGAACTGTCCTCTGAATCATATATTTGTAAAATATCATATAGTTTGTTTCTAATATTTTCATCTAATATTAGACTATCTATTTTTCTTTTCACTTTACAGTTGTTCTTATAATGCCCGATTTTTCCGCATTTATAACAAACAGGTAATTTCTTCTTGCCGTTCTTATATTTATTTTTAGGAACAAATCGTTTTACAAACTTTTCTTTTTTATGTTTTTTAGATTTTGACATATTTTTGTTTTCTATTTTGTATTTGTTCTTTTTATATTTTTTATTAGGAGAAGTATCCATACTATATCCAAATTGCTCAAAAAAGTCTCCCAACTTCTTTTTGCCTGTCATTTTTTGTTTATCTAATTGTTTTTTCAATTTCTTGTCTATACATAAGGCTAAGCCTTCGGCACAACTTTCGACTGACAATTCTCCTAAGGTATAAACAGAGTAGGGTATTATTCCTCCGTTTTTGTTTTGTAGCCTAGTGCGAACCTTTTCAGGAAAGAGGTGAGGTAGACGGGCAACGAATTTTTCTTTCCAATGATCTAAATTACTATCTTCGCAGGTTAATAACCAAGAGAAGAAGACATCTTTATACCATTTGTAATGTGATAATGTAGGACATTTTAAATTAAAAAACAGATCTTCAGATCTTGCTTCTAGGAGTGCGGTGCTTCCTACAAAATGACGAGTTATTGTATAAATGAGAGTATTAACAACATCACTTTCGCTGTATAAAATATCTTGACCTGTTTCATTTTTGAAAGTCCATTGTCTAGTATTATTTAAAATTTGATTTTTTGATATTTCACTCAGGTGGAAACCCCACCATCCTCTCAGCCATCCTGTGAATCCACAAACAATGGCTTTTGCGACCTCTTGATCATGATTTTTTGCCATCTTACAGGCTTATGCATACATCGTCATATGTTTCATTGTATCTAGAATTTGGTGTTCCGACATTCCATCTATATTCCAATTTACTATTGTTCTTCCTGAATAGGAAGTTGTATGGGAAATTAGGTCTTATTCAAACTGAATGTCTACAAGGGTAGGCCTGGTATGATACATTCTGGCATTAGCTACATGCCTCCATTTTGTTCCATATGATTTTCGTATTAATATCTTGAGTGTCTTTTGTGAAAGCAATTTCCATATTTTCAATTGTATTGCTTACTACTGGCTCTTCTTGAAGAGTCAGTGCTTTTGATTCTTTGATAATAATTCCCTTACCTTGTCTTTTATCACGGTACTTGATTCTTTTAAATCTAGATTCGATAATTTTGATATTAATTGATCTATAAGATCTGTATGATCGTCTTGAATTTTGAATCTAGTTTTATTTATTTGAGGAGGTGGTTTAAATAATACTGCTTTCTTGTTTTCTTCTAATTTTTCATGAGGTTGTCTTATCAAATTTTCTATTCTAGAGGATTGTTTTTCGACAGTCTATAAGTATAAATTGGTATAATTATTTTGTTCTATTATTTGAGGTAATAATTCTATTCTCTGCATATGTTCAATTGGAATTTTATATGGAATGGCTCTAGCTTCTGTTACGGTTCTAGCATCTGAATCTTTATCTTTCTGAGTTCCTTTTATTATAATTCCTCCTTTTTCGGGTGGAGGTCTACTAGTTATTTGTCCGCCTTCTATCATGTGAAATGTTTGGTACATTTTTTCTAATGTATTTATTTCAAAATTTGGTACTGGTATTTCTTTGTCTTTTAAAATTGTCTTTAACCAACTAAAGAATCCTATATTTTTTTTTTCCTTTTTTATAAACTTATTATATTTCTTATGAAATATGTCTATTAGTTTCTTTTCACATGTTTCTAAACACCATTTTCTTAATTCAGTATTTTCTTCTGATAGATAATCATTTTTTAATTCTTCTAAATTCATTTTTTCTTCTCTTTGTAGGGTTAAGATTTGGAAATCCGGATCTGAGAAGGTTTGATCATTGCTTCCTATAACTTTATACTGGGGTATGTGAATATTACTTCTTGTCCTGGTTAAGCCTTGAATCTTATGATATTGATTTATTGCAGAAGTGGAGCTCCTCGCAGGCTCAGGGTTTTTTATTCGAGGGTTTATTTATGAGTCATCTTTTATTTTTAATTTAGTTTGTCTTTGATTTTTAAACTGGATTTCTATTTCTCCGTCAAGATGTTCAATGATTTTTTTTGGATCTTTATTAGTAGGAATATTATAATGCTGGTTCTCACTATATACGGTCCAATTTGACGGTAATATTATTTGAGACCAATCAACAGATTAAGGAATAATTATATTCAATTTTTCAACATTAGTTTGAAAGAATATTGTTTAACTTTTGTGTCTACTTGTAATACATTAGGGCATAAAGTATCCATTACTTTATAACAAATTCTGTATACTAATGCTATATTCTGTGATCCTGGATTCATGTCAAACCCTTGTGTTTTTAAATTAAGAGTCAATACTTTCAATATATTTGGATCACTAAGTGATACAGAATCATTGGAAAAACAATTAAAGTATACTGGTCCACTACACAGACTTGATTCGACTATTCCTAATAATGAATCAGAGAATTTGTTATGTCTATTATCTCTTAAACATGAAAGTCTGGAATTATTAAGTTCTAACCTAGTAAGTGGTTTTATAGCTACTTGTATAAGTCCTATATGTAAATATTTGTAATCTTTGTTTCTATGTGATTGAATTATTTTATTATATAATAGTTGAAAGTCTTCTTGGTCACTAGTAACTGACAAACTTTGTTCTACAATTTTATAGCATATCCTGTTTTTAAATTGAATGATCCTCTCTTGTACATATCTGAGATAAGTACCTTGGGTATATTTCAGTTCTGAATTTGTTTTTCTATATTTTATATTAAGACTTCTTCTTTATTTTTTACTCTAAAGGTATTAGTAGATGAAGATAACTTCTTATTAGCTAAATTCCTAACGAAATTTTCCATTAAGAAATTACGGATAATGACTTTTAGTCAACCTCTTACGTCTCTTTTCGACCTCAGCGGCTCTTCTTGGCCTTAATGGTCTTTCTGGACAAGGCGACAACAGTCGGACTAACTTCTTTAATGGCGAAATTTGATTAGGTTTTTATCTTACAAGAGGTTAAACTTAGCTTCAAATAGTCCTTAGAATAAAGTTTCTACTGGCTCTGATACCATAGCAAACCAAGATCTACGAAACGAAACTTTATCCTAAATATTTATGCAAGCATTCTAATATAACCTAAGAAGATTAGTACAGATAGAATAATAAGGATGGAAAATGACGCTATATCAAGAATAATCCAAGTAGTATAAGTATTTTGCCTAATCTTAACACTGAAAATTGCTTTTAATTGCATAATAATTACTAGAAGCAAATTTAATAATAACCAACTGTATTACAACCAAACTGTTATTACAAACAAACTGTAATCATAACAAACTGTTTACAAACTATTATAAACTGTAATTACAAACTGTAAATAAACTATTACAAACTGTAATTACAAATTGTAAACAAACCAACATAAAGAACTTACAGTCTATAGATACAATAGTTAGAAAATAACCTCCATTCGGATGGACAGTAGCTTGGAAGGTCTTTGTAGTTACAATCACACATAAAATGAAAGAACTAGAAGAGGAGAGAGAAAGAGAAAGGATTAGGCTTCGAAGGGTCTCTGAGATGTGGCTTCTAAGCTCAGACTCTCCAAAAAACTCTGCTGTTTCGAATGGTCTATCCTTTCTTTTATAGAGGCGGACCTGAACCTTGTATTCAATCTTCTTTATTGCAGGTGGCAGGCATCGGTAGTGTTAGTCCAGGTGGCGATCATCCATGCGGTTGCTTTAGCGAGTGCGAGACAAAGGGAATCTGCTTTGGTTAATGCAGGACAGGTGGCTGGTAGGTGATGTTTGACTTTTGACTAGTAAGGGACAAGGGAAATCCACTTTGGCTAGTGCGGGACAAATGTTTAAAAAGGTGGACAAGTGGCAAGATACTTTTAGGTAAGTGGAGGTTACTGTTGGTAATTCTGTCGGTATAGCTTTGGAAGGTTCTAGAAAGTTCTGGAAGTTTCTGGAAGGTTCTGGAAGTTTCTGGAAGGTTCTAGATGGTTCTGGAAGGTTTTGGAAGGTTGTTTTCGATATTGTCGGGTGTTGGCGTTTGTTTCTAGTATAGGGTTTGCTTTTGCCAGAAGCCATTCAGAGTCTGAGCTTCTTCTTCTTCTTCCATTGTATGTTCTTCTTCATTCTGGGTACTTTCTGTTCCAGCCTCTTCTTCAAAGATTTGAAGCAATTGCTTCTCCAGTTCCTCTTTTGTTGCTTGAGGATTTCTCTTCTTCATTTGTCTAATATATTCTGCCAGATTATTTGGGCTATCATATGTAAAAGCTCCCAATGCTTCTGGGATCTTTTTTGTTCTTATTTTTTTCTGGCTTCAAATTTTCATAAACAAATATGTTCCGCCATTTTATACATATTTTCTTTCCTATTTTGGGAATATATTCATAATTATCAGAAGTATTATTGGTTATGGCTTATTGCCACCTCATTATACAAGGTATCTGTTACATGGCTATAAAGTACAAATGGTAATCGACATTAGGGTCTTTCCCATTATCGTCCATGAATTTTGTTTGAGACACTTGTAATTCTTCAGGTAAAATTTGAGGGACTGATCCTCAGGTAGAAAACCAACTCCTGAACCAGTTGGGAAATGGTTCAGTTACATGCATCTTAAATTGTACGAACCAAGTGTGAGAGTTATAATTATTTTGGAGGGTTAGGACCTTGTGCCAAGCATCAACATATTCTGCATGTCTGTAATATTTATTTGAGAAATCTTGGGCTTGCAATTTCTTTGCTCTCGTGGGTTCTGAGCCCCATTCACTATTGGGTAATATTTTTTGAATTTGTATTTTAGAATATGCTATCATTCTGGTATTGGGTTGATGATAGTGAACAATTGAAACAAAACCAGTTTCTAACAGAATGGCCTCATACCATTCTCTTGTTTTGATTCCTTTAGAAGGATTCAAATTATTATGTAAGTATATTTTTGCAATTTGGTTAGGGTCTTCTACAGCATGGCGATCTTCTATGACCATTTCTACCATAAATGTTGTATCTACAAATTGAGATCTTTCCATTAAAGGTGTTTTTCTAGGTGTTGGTGATGGCATAAAGACAATATTTGGGTTTTGAGAAGGGCTTTGTTGGCGAGAATATTGAGGATAATTCGAGCTAGTTGGAGAATAGGTTAGGCTAATTAAAGGTGATCCAACAGGATGAGATGGAACTATATCCATAATTTCTTTGCCCTTTTGGTTATTTCTATGAGTATGCATTTTATTTTGATGAAATAATATTAAGGCTAATGGTTGCTGCTCAGGTTCTAGTAGCGGCAGATTCCTTCCCCCCTGCAAAAATTCACGTGTAAGAAAGTCAGGGAGATAGTTGGTAGAACCACGGAGATGCTCACTTGTAAAATCAAATGATGACAAAATGGCTTGCCATCGAGCAAAAATTTGTTTCGATATAAGATTTGGAACATCTTTGAAAAGAATGTCTTTAGCAGATTTACATTCTATGCGTATTAAGAAATGAATATTAAGAACATCGCTTTGAAATTTGGTTACGCAATGAACAATAGCTAATATTTCCTTCTTTACCGTGGAATAGTTTTGTTGGGTACTATTCCATAATTTAGAACTATAACCAACTAATTGTTCAGGGCCATTATCAAATTGTTGTTTTAATAAGCCTCCTAGGCTGAGTTCAGAGGCATCACATTTAATGATCTTAAAAGCATTAAGATCTGAAAGAACCAAGCAAGGAAGTTCCTTTGCTTTGCTTTTAAGGATTTTAATAGCAGTAGTATGCTCATCCGTCCATTTTTAAGGATTCTTTTTTAACTTATCATACAACGGTTTAGCTATGAGTGCAAGGTCTTTAATAAAATCGGCTATATAATTTAAACATTCTAAGAACCGTTGCAATTCTGTTTTATTTAAGATTATATCAGGGAATTTATTTGAAAATTTTTTGGCTCTGTCAATTGGGATAAGAGTCCCTTGGAAAATGTTATGTCCTAAAAACCTAATTTTGGTTTGACAGAGATTCATTTTTTTAGTTGAGACTACTAACCCTGCATACTTTACCGTGGTCAGGAAGATATTTAAATGCTTAAAAAGTTGATGAATATCCTCTGAAAAAATTAACACATCGTCAATATAAACAATCATAAATTTCATATATGAATTAAAAATATCATTCATAAGTTTTTGAAATTCAGAAGGAGCATTCTTCAGACCAAACGGCATTAAATTCAGTATTTTCTTCTGTTAGATAATCATTTTTTAATTCTTCTACATTTATTATTTCTTTCCTTTGTAGGGTTATGATTTGGAAATCCGGATCTGAGAAGGTTTGATCACTGCATCCTATAACTTTATACTGGGGTATGTGAATATTACTTCTTGTCCTGGTTAAGCCTTGAATCTTATGATCTTGATTTATTGCAGAAGTGGAACTCCTAGCAGGCTCATGGTTTTTATTCGAGGGTTTATTACTGAGTCATCTTTTATTTAAGACTTCTTCTTTATTTTTTACTCGAAGGGTATTAGTAGATGAAGATAACTTCTTATTAGCTAGATTCCTAACGAAACTTTCCATTAAGAAATTACGGATAATGACATTTAGCCAACCTCTTACGTCTCTTTTCGACCTCAGCGGCTCTTCCTGCCCTTAACAATCTTTCTGGACAGGGCGACAACAGTCTTAACAGTAGGACTAACTTCTTTAATGGAGAAATTTGATTAGGTTTCTATCTTACAAGAGGTTATACTTAGCTTCTAATAGTCCTTAGAATAAAGTTTCTACTGGGTCTGATACCACAACAAACCAAGTTCTATGAACGAAACTTTGTTCTAAATATTTATAAAAGCATTCTAATATAACCTAAGTAGATTAGTACAAATAGAATAATAAGGATCGAAAATGGCACTATATCAAGAATAATCCAAGTAGTACAAGTATTTTGCCTAATCTTAACACCGGAAATTGCTTTTAATTGCATAATAATTACTAGAAGAATATTTAGTACAAACCAACTGTATTACAACCAAACTGTTATTACAAACAAACTGTAATCATAACAAATTGTTTACAAACTATTACAAACTATAAACAAACTATTACAAACTGTAATTACAAAGTGTAAACAAACTAACTTAAAGAACTTACAGTCTGCAGATACAATAGCTAGAAAATGACCTCCATTTGGATGGATAGTAGCTTGGAAGGTCTTTGTAGTTACAGTCACACATAAAATGAAAGAACTACAAGAGGAGAGAGAAAGAGAAAGGACTAGGCTTTGAAGGGTCTCTAAGAAGTGGCTTCTGAGCTCAGACTCTCCAAAAAACTCTCAAAATACTCTGCTTCTTTGATTGGTCTATCCTTTCTTTTATAGAGGCGGACCTGAACCTTGTATTCAATCTTCTTTGTTGCAGGTGGCAGACATCGGTAGCGTTGGTCAAGGTGGCGATCATCCATGTGGTTGCTTTAGCGAGTGCGAGACAAAGGGAATCTGCTTTAGTTAATGCGGGACAAGTGGTTGTTAGGTGATGTTTGACTTTTGACTAGTGCGGGACAGAGGGAATCCACTTTGGCTAGTGTGGACAGATATCTAAAAAGGTGGACAAGTGGCAAGATACTTTTAGGTAAGTGGAGGTTACTGTTGGTAATTTTGTCGATATAGCTTTGGAAGGTTCTAGAAAGTTCTGGAAGTTTCATGAAGGTTGTGGACGGTTGTTTTGGATATTGTCGGGTCTTGGCCTTTGTTTCTAGTAAACGATTGCTTTTGCGAGAAGCCAAGAAGAGTCCGGGCTTCTTCTTTTTCCATTGTCTATTCTTCTTCATTCTGGGTACTTTTTGTTCCAGCCTCTACTTTAAAAATCTGAAGCAATTTTTTCTCCAGTTCCTCTTTTGTGGCTTGAAAATTTCTCTTCTTCATATGTCTAATATATTCTGCCAGATTATTTGGGTTATCATATGTAAAAGCTCCCAATGCTTCTGGGATCTTTTTCATTCTTATTTTTTTTGGCTTCAAATTTTCATAAACAAATATGTCCCATCATTTTATAGATATTTTCTTTTCTATTTTGGGAATATATTCATAATTATCGTAAGTATTATTGGTTATGGCATATTACCACCTCATTATCCAGGGTATCTGATACATGGATATAAAGTACAAATGGTAATCGACATTAGGGTCTTTCTCATTATCGTCCATGAATTTTGATTGAGACACTTGTAATTCTTCAGGTAAAATTTGAGGGACTGATCCCCAGGTAGAAAACTAACTCCTGAACCAGTTGGGAAATGGTTCAGTTACATGCATGTTAAATTGTACGAACCAAGTGTGTGAGTTATAATTAGTTTGGAGGGTTAGGACCTTGTGCTAAGCATCAACATATTCTGTATGTCTGTAATATTTATTTGGGTAATCTTGGGCTCGCAATTTCTTTGCTCTCGAGGGTTTTGAGTCCATTCACTATAGGGAAATATTTTCCGAACTTGTATTTTAGAATATGCTATCATTCTGGTATTGGGTTGATGATAGTGAACAATTGAAACAGAACCTGTTTCTAACATAATGGCCTCATACCATTCTCTTGTTTTGATTCCGTTAGAAGGATTCAAATTATTATGTAGGTATATTTTTGCAATTTGGTTAGGGTCTTCTACAGCATGGCGATCTTCTATGACCATGTCTACCATAAATGTTGTATCTACATATTGAGATCTTTCCATAGAAGGTGTTTTTCTGGGTGTTGGTGATGGCATAAAGACAATATTTGGGTTTTGAGAAGGGCTTTGCTGGCTAGAGTATTCAGGATAATTCGGGCTGGTTGGAGAATAGTAAAGGTGATCCAACAGGATGAGATGGAACTATATCCATAATTTCTTTGCCCTTTTGGCTATTTCTATGAGTATCCATTTTATTTTGATGAAATAATATTAAGGCTAATGGTTGCTGCTCAGGTTCTAGAAGATGAAAGTTCTAGGACACTAGTGGGAAATATCGAAGATGAACAATTAATATGGAGCAGCTCAGATGAGCAAATAGATGAGAACATGAAAGAATGCTCCTGTAATACTTTAACCAATGAAGAAAATCTAATAATAGATTTAATAGATAAAATAGCTGACCCTAATGAAAAAAGAGTGACAATAACACAATATCTTAAAATAATTGAAGCCAAAAAGAAGCCTACTCCTTTACTGAAAACTCCAGATGCATATAGCTTTTTTGAAATATTAAAAAGGGTAAGCAAAAAAGAAGCAATTCAAAGAGAACCAACTATAGCAGAACTGAAGCAAGAAATAAATAAAGTAAAAACAGAAGTTCAACAACTTAAAAATAGGATTAGAATATTATAATTACATAACGAATTTGTAGAAACTATTTCAGAAAATGATGATGAATTAGAATTTAATCAATTAATAGAATCCCACAAATTAAAACCAATAAAACCTGATCTACCAGAATCTTCTGGAATCAAAGAGAATATCCAGGAAAAAAACATTTCTCTGAATCTGATAACTAGGGTAATTACACAAAAATAGTTTACATTAGTAAGGATTGTGGTTAAAAATGAATATAGTTTTCAATCTTTAGCATTAATAGACTATGGTGCTGATTTAAACTATATAAACGAAGGTTTAGTCCCTACTAAATGTTTCTATAAAATAACACAAATATTAAATACCGTTGATGGTAGTAGGTTAATTATAAATTATAAATTATAAATTATAAATTATAAATTATAAATTATAAATTATAAATTATCCAATGCTGCTGTTTGTAATAATGGAACTTGTTTAGAATTACCCTTTATTATAGTTAAAGGATTAAGTCAGGCAGTCATATTAAGTACACCTTTCTTAAGCCTACTTTATCCTTTAAGAATTGATAATACAGGAATAGAGTCAAACTTAGAAGGTACTAGGATAAAATTTGAATTCATAGTTATGCTTAAAATTAAAGAAATAAATAATGTTAAACAAATTGTTCAAAGTAAAAAAAAATTTCTCTATCATCTTAAAGAAGAACTTAAATATACAAAAATAGAACAAGATCTTTTACTTCCAGAAATAAAAAAGAAAATTGAAGAATTCAAAATAAAATTAGAACAAGAAGTTTGTAGTGATATACCAAGTGCTTTATGGAATAGGAAGAAACATATGATAGAATTACCTTATGAAGAAGGATATATAGAAAATAAAATACTTACTAAAGCATGATAAATACAAATGAATTATAGATTACTAGAAATTTGTAAAAAATAAATAGATGATCTATTAAAAAAAAAATTAATACGACCAAGCTCTTCACCTTGGAGCTGTGCTGCCTTCTATGTAGAAAATGCAGCTAAATAGGAAAAGGGAGTCCCTATATTAGTTATAAATTATCTTCTATAGAACTGTTATTTGAATCATATATTTGTATAATATCATATAGCTTATTTCTAATATTTTCATCTATTATTAGACTATTTATTTTTCTTTTCACTTTATAGTTGTTCATATCGTGCCCGATTTTTCCGCATTTATAACAAACATGTAATTTCTTCTTGCCTTTCTTATATTTATTTTTAAGAACAAATCGTTTTACAAACTTTTCTTTTTTATGTTTTCTAGATTTTGGCATATTTTTGTTTTCTATTTTGTATTTTTTTTTTATATATTTTTTATCATGAGAAGTATCCATACTATATTCAAATTGCTAAAAAACGTCTCTTAACTCCTTTTTACCTGTCATTTTTGTTTATCTAAATGTTTTTTCAATTTCTTGTCTGTACATAAGGTTAAGCCTTCTGCACAAATTTCGGTTGACAATTCTCCTAAGGTATAAAAAGAGTAGGGTATTATTCCCCCGTTTTCGTTTTTTAGCCTAGTGCGAACCTTTTCAGCAAAGAGGTGAGGTAGACCGGCAACGAATTTTTCTTTCCAATGGTCTAAATTACTATCTTCGCGTGTTAATAACCAAGAGAAGAAGACATCTTTATACCATTTATAATGTGATAATGTAGGACATTTTAAATTAGAAAATAGATCTGCAGATCCTGCTTCTAGGGGTGCGGTGCTTCCTACAAAATGACGAGTTATTGTATAAATGAGAGTATTAACAACATCACTTTCGCTGTATAAAATATCTCGACCTGTTTCATTTTTGACAGTCCATTGTCTAGTTTTATTTAAAATTTGATTTTTTGATATTTCACTCAGGTGGAAATCCCACCATCCTCTCAGCCATCATGTGAATTCACAGATAATGCCTTTTGCGACCTCTTGATCATGATTTTTTGCCATCTTACAGGCTGATTCATACATCGTCATATGTTTCATTGTATCTAGAATTTGATGTTTTGACATTCCATCTATATTCCAATTTACTATTGTTCTTCCTAAATAAGAAGTTGTATGGGAAATTCGGTCTTCTTCAAATTGAATGTCTACAGGGGTAAGCCTGGTATGATACATTCTGGCATTAGCTACAGGCCTCCATTGTGTTCCATATGATATTCTATTAATATCTTGAGTGTCTTCTGTGAAAGCAATTTCCATATTTTCAATCGTATTGCTTATTACTGGCTCTTCTTGAAGAGTCAGTGCTTTTGATTCTTTGATAATAATTCCCTTACCTTTGTCTTTTATCGCGTGACTTGATTCCTTTAAATCTAGATTAGATAATTTTGATATTAATTGATCTGTAAGATCTGTATGATTGTCTTGAATTTTGAATCTAGTTTTATTTATTTCAGAAGGTGGTTTAAATAATACTGCTTTTTTTTTTCTTCTAATTTTTCATGAGGTTGTCTTATCAAATTTACTATTCTAGAGGATTGTTTTCCTAGAGTCTGTAAGTATAAATTGGTATAATTATTTTGTTCTATTATTTGAGGTAATAATTCTATTCTCTGCGTATGTTCGGCTGGAATTTTATATGGAATGGCTCTAGCTTCTGTTACGGTTCTAGCATTTGAATCTTTATCTTTCTGAGTTCCTTTTATTATACTTCCTCCTTTTTCGGGTGGATGTATACTAGTTATTTGTCCGCCTTCTATCATGTGAAATGTTTGGTACTGTTTTTCTAATGTATTTATTTCAAAATTTGGTACTGGTATTTCTTTAACCAACTAAAGAATCCTATATTTTGTTTTTCCTTTTTTATAAACTTATTATATTTCTTATGAAATATGTCTATATACCATAACACACCAAGATCTACAAAACAAAACTTTATTCTAAATATTTATGCAAGCATTCTAATATAACCTAAGTAGATTAGTACAGATAGAATAATAAGGATGGAAAATGGCGCTATATCAAGAATAATCCAAGTTGTATAAGTATTTTGCCTAATCTTAACACTGAAAAATTGCTTTTAATTACATAATAATTACTCGAAGCAAATTTAGTACAAACCAACTGTATTACAACCAACCTGTTATTACAAACAAACTGTAATCATAACAAACTGTTTACATACTATTACAAACTGTAAACAAACTATTACAAACTGTAAACAAACTACTACAAACTGTAATTACAAATTGTGAACAAACTAACTTAAAGAACTTACAGTCTGCAGATACAATAGCCTAGAAAATGACCTCCATTCGGATGGACAGTAGCTTGGAAGGTCTTTGAAGTTACAATCACTCATAAAATGAAAGAATTAGAGGAGGAGAGAGAAAGAGAAAGGACTAGGCTCGAAGGGTCTCTGAGATGTGGCTTCCGAGCTCAGACTCTCCAAAAAACTCTGCTGCTTTGAATGGTCTATCCTTTCTTTTATAGAGGCGGACCTGAACCTTGTATTCAATCATCTTTGTTGCAGGTGGCAGGCATCGGTAGTGCTGGTCCAGGTGGCGATCATCCATGTGGTTGTTTTAGCGAGTGCGAGACAAAGGGAATTTGCTTTGGTTAATGCGGGACCGGTGGTTGGTAGGTGATGTTTGGCTTTTGACTAGTGCGGAACAGAGGGAATCCACTTTGGCTAGTGCAGGACAGATGTTTAAAAAGGTGGATAGGTAGCAAGATACTTTTAGGTAAGTGGAGGTTACTGTTTGGTAGTTATGTCGGTATCGCTTTGGAAGGTTCTAGAAAGTTCTGGAAGTTTCTCGAAGGTTTTGGAAGGTTCTGGAAGGTTCTGGAAGGTTGTTTTGGATATTGTCGGGTCTTGGCCTTTGTTTCTAGTAAAGGGTTTGCTTTTGCGAGAAGCCATGACGAGTCTGGGCTTCTTCTTCTTCTTCCATTGTCTATTCTTCTTCATTCCGGGTACTTTCTTTTTCGGCCTCTTCTTCAAAGATCTGAAGCAATTGCTTCTCCAGTTCTTCTTTTGTGGCTTGAGGATTTCTCTTCTTCATTTGTCTAATATATTCTGCCAAATTATTTGGGTTATCATATGTAAAAGTTCCCAATGCTTCTGGGATCTTTTTCATTCTTATTTTTCTGGCTTCAAATTTTCATAAACAAATATGTCCCGCCATTTTATAGATATTTTCTTACCTATTTTGGGAATATATTCATAATTATCAGAAGTATTATTGGTTATGGCTTATTGCCACCTCATTATACAAGGTATCTGATACATGGCTATAAAGTACAAATGGTAATCGACATTAGGGTCTTTCCCATTATCGTCCATGAATTTTGATTGAGACACTTGTAATTCTTCAGGTAAAATTTGAGGGACTGATCCTCAGGTAGAAAACCAACTCCTGAACCAGTTGGGAAATGGTTCAGTTACATGCATCTTAAATTGTACGAACCAAGTGTGAGAGTTATAATTATTTTGGAGGGTTAGGACCTTGTGCCAAGCATCAACATATTCTGCATATCTGTAATATTTATTTGAGAAATCTTGGGCTTGCAATTTCTTTGCTCTCGAGGGTTCTGAGCCCTATTCACTATTGGGTAATATTTTTCGAATTTGTATTTTAGAGTATGCTATCATTATGGTATTGGGTTGATGATAGTGAACAATTGAAACAAAACCAGTTTCTAATAGAATGGCCTCATACCATTCTCTTGTTTTGATTCCGTTAGAAGGATTCAAATTAGTATGTAGGTATATTTTTGCAATTTGGTTAGGGTCTTCTACCGCATGGCTATCTTTTATGACCATTTCTACCAGAATGTTGTATCTACATATTGAGATCTTTCCATAGAAGGTGTTTTTCTGGGTGTTGGTGATGGCATAAAGACAATATTTGGGTTTTGAGAAGGGCTTTGCTGGCTAGAATATTCAGGATAATTCGGGCTGGTTGGAGAATAGGGTTGGCTAATTAAAGGTGATCCAACAAGATGAGATGGAACTATATCCGTGATTCTGCATACTCTCATCACCGTTCAAAGTTCATCGCACTGTCACAATTGTCCGGAGATATTTTATTTTTTATTTATTTTTTTACAAATCAAAATAACCTGAAATTTGGAGTGTGTGTTCATAAAAAATGGGAGAATCTATGAAAAATATTTTACATGAAAAAATGAGCAAAATTCTCGTGAAAAGTTTCAAAAGTATTTTAGTCAATGTTTTTCACGAATTATTTTTTTATATTTTTATTATGTGTGTCTCACTAAGATGTACACATACTCCAAATTTCATGTCATTCCAGTTTATAAAAAAAATAAAAAATAAAACACTACAGGACAATCGCGACTCTGCGATGAACTTTGGACGATGATGAGAGTGGGGGAAATCACTATTTATTTTAACTTATAGGTGTTGAGAAGA
>NW_006499810.1:1707272-1790269 GCF_000471905.2 Amborella trichopoda | reverse complement strand
ACGAAAGAAATTAGATGCCGGTATTACTACAATGATTAACATTTCAATGACACATGCAAAGCACGTGCAATAAGCTAGTTTTGTATAAAATCTATGATATTCTCTCTCTCTCTCTTCGTTCTGACTTAACCAATTTCTTAAAAATTCTTAAACCTTGAATTAAGGTTGCTTCATTTTTTGTTCTCTCACTTCCCCTCTCTCTGTCTAATAGTATAGGTCGAACAAACTAACCAGGCATCTCTGCAACATTCTCTTTTAGGGCTTGTTTGGTTCATGTGTAAAAGTTTGCATATATAAAACAGTTTTTCAAAGTAAACAGTTCCATGTGTAAGAGTTTTTCTACTTTGTTTTTTCCCATGTTTGGTTCGCATATCTGGAATTCCTGTGTACCTAGTTTTTTATGTTTGGTAACCCATTAGTAAACTATATTCTAATCTATCTCTCTAAAATATCCCATTTTCTTTCTCTAGAAACCCTATCTCTCTCTCTCCCTAAAATCTCATTCTTCCTCTTGAAACTCAATCTCTGTTTCTCTTTAAAAACACAAACTCTCTTTCTCTTTAAAAACCCAAACTCTCTTTCTCCCTAAAGGGAAAGGTTTCTATACTTCCCCTACAAGATATAACATATATGCTTCCCCCCTCATCCAGCCGTCCAATTTAGATCAAGTGAGCCACTCACCGTTTGATCTAGATCCGACACCTCATAATATTTTATTTTTAAATTTTTCTACATATTTGGTAGGTGCCATCTTTCCAATGGAGCGCACATAAAAAAATATTAAAATTTTTTTTTTGATAAAATATAATGACCAAACTACCCCTTAAAACTCACAGGGGTATTTTGATCATTTTATTTTATTGATAATATTTTTTTAATAGTTTTAGAAGTGCGAGTTTAAGAGAGGAGTGGATGCCCAAAATTTGGTGTTAAAATAATTTATATAGAAAAAATTAAAAATTAAAATAGTGTATAGACGTGACATTGTGATTGGGGCTATTTCAGCCGTCCATTCAGAATAGACAGTTGGATAAGGGGAAGCATATAAGCTACATGATACAGGGGAAGCATAGAAAGCTTGCCCCTCTTTAAAACCCAATATCTCTTTCATTCTCTAAAAATTATTCTCCCTTTATAAACCCAATCTCGCTTTCTCTCTCTAAAACCCATTATCTCTTTTTAAAAACTTAGTTTCTCTAGAAACCCAATCTCTCTCTAAAAACCCAATTTCTCTATCTAAAAACTTAATTGCTCTATCTAAAGACCCATATCTCTCTCTAGAAACCCAATTTCTCTTTCTCTCTCTAAAACACATTTATCTCTCTAGAAACCTAATTCCTCTTTGTCTATCTAAAAACTCATTCTCTTTAGAAACTCAATCTCCCTTTCTCTCTCTAAAAACTTATTCTCTATCTAAAAACCCAATATCTCTTTCTCTCTCTAAAAACCCATTCTTTATGTAGAAACCCAATCTCTCTTTCTCTCTAAAAATATATTCTCTCTCTAGAAACCCAAGCTATGTTTCTCTCTCTAAAAACTCATTCTCTCTAAAAACTTAATCTCTTTTTCTCTCTCTAAAAATGCATTCTCTCTCTATAAATCCCATATATCTTTCTCTCTCTAGAGACTTAATCGCTATAGAAACCCAATCTTTTTTTGTCTTTCTAAAAGCCTATTGTCTCTCTCTAAAAAAACTAATCTCTCTTTCTCTCTATAAAAATCTATTCTCTCTAAAATCCAATCTCACATTCTCTCTAGAAACAAAATCTCTTTCTTTCTAAAAACTGAATCTTTCTTTCTCTCTCTAAGAATATATTATCTCTTTAGAAACTCAATCTCTTTCTCTATCTACAAACCCTCTCTTTCTAGAAACCTAATATCTTTCTTTCTCTAGAAACCATTATGTCTAGAGACCCAATCTATCTTTCTCTCTCTAAAAACCCAATATCTCATTCTCTCTCTAAAAATCCATCATCTTTAGAAACCCAATATCTCTTTCTCTCTCTAAAACCTCAATTCTCTCTCTAAAAATCCAATCTATCTTTCTCTCTCTAAAACCCACTCTCTAAATATTAGCTCCATAACAAAGAGAGAGAGAGATGACAAATAGGAGAGAGATGCTAATGGAAGAGAGAGAGATAGAGATAGAGAATTTTTTTTTTTTTTTTTTTCGGCCTTACATATTGTGAACCGAGAGGTTTTTGGGGTTTGTCCTCTAGTCATGGTCAGTAAGAGTAGTTTCGCCTTACGTCGTGTGAGCTAGGACTTGGGGATCAGTGTATCCCGGGTTTGTAATATATGTGTGTTTTGTATAAGCCTTATGTGAGCATAGCTAGGACAATAAGAGGACATAGGCCCAAAATCTCTAACACTTGTAGTTTGCTTACAGTGTGTGCACAGACAGTCGCATTTTGAGAAGTTGTTCTGATATGGTAAAATTCGCTTATCAGGACTGTGCTCGCGTGTAGAGAGAGGATCCTCGCATCTGCAAAAGTGCATGTCTTTGGGGGCCACCTATAATCCACTTAACAACCTTGGGGTCTATCCAACTATCGGTCAACTTTGATAGGTCCATTCATGTTTGGACTGAAGTCTATAACGAATAGGCACCTATTTGGTTGGTCTAAGAAATTAGATTGGGTTTTTGGGTCTAGCCCAGTGGAGTACTATACAGCTCGACCAACTGTGGAACCAGGTTTATCCACTCCAGATTTATTAGAAGCACCAGACCCTAATGTTTTGATAAGAAATGATGATAATTCATTTATCATAATTTTGTATTCAAAGGAAAATGCTTTGATAGAATTTGTTGTGTATTAATTTCAATTAAAGACATCTGCACCTGTAGCGTGTGGCACACAAATGCCCAATGTTGTACCACACGTGCATCCTATATGGCAGTCACGTCGTCGCCCTATAGGCATGACATGGAAAGCCTAAAACTTGGTGTAAGACTTTGTTTGGATATAAGATAAAACATAGATAAATGTACAGTGATTTATGGCACAAGTGTAAAGCACATGTGTGGTGACATGTGTGTGTTATAGTGTAGAGATTTCTCATTTTCATGATTTAATTAAATTCTCAATTTTATGATTTGCTCGCACCTTAAATTTTAAAAGAGGAGTTTCTCATTGATGTGAATGTGCTAAGGGGAAAAGTTATGTCCCCCACCTTTGAAAGTGACATTTCATAAGAGGAAGTTTCACTTCACATGGAGCTTAAGTAAGCATGAAGCAAATCCAACTCATATGCAATGGTTGGCATGCCACCCTCTTTTCAAATTTGAATGTGATATATTTATTTGATGGTGGTGTTAATTTAATGACGATAAGATTCATTGTTTTTAAAAATTAGGGTTTGAGGGCACATTTGATATTGTTTAAAGTAAGTGATGGTGGTATATAGGTATGATGATAAGGGTATGATCATTAATCACCATCCATGTGATAGCCATCATTGGTGATTAGTTAGGCTATGACTCTCAACCCTTATATCAGTCTATGAGTGATTGATATCTAATCTATTAAACCCTACGTGAAAAGTTTATAAATAAGACCACTTCCCACTTGAGTTGAAGTTTTGTAAGTTCATAATTTCAAACTCTAAATCTCATTTCTAAAGGGGTTTCAAGCCCCACTTTTGGGCTTATAATCTACATACAGTGTTGGCACCCCTTTGATTCTTGTTGAGCCTTTCTCTTATAATGAAGCCCTTAGATTCCAACCTTCATCAGGCACCATCTATTGTTTGATGGGTGCCGTTGAGCATTGTAGGGTGTTGTTATGCCTAGAAAACCTTGCTGGAAATGTTTTATAAACTACTTTGATACACCCTCTCAAGGTCACAAATGGCGTCACCCTCTCCATGTTTTGTTCCCCTGATGAAGACCTTGTGTCGTAAGCTTCATCACGCACCATCCATTGTTTGATGGTTGTTGTTGAGCAAGTTTTTGGCCGGGAAATTAGAAATATTTTGAAAGCCAGAATGGGTTTGGTGGAATTTGGAAGTCCAAAACAGTAGAAGATATAAAAAATTGCTAGTTTTAATTGTTCATTGAAGTTTTCATTGATGAAAAGATGATGTTTGTTAAATGAACAACATTTTAAAATCAAGCTCATCCATGGTAATTCTAACAAATTGGATGGTCTAGATCGTATAAAAAAAGAAAACATAATATTGTCGTAGGTTACCCCAAAATGGATGGTTGGAATCACGTTTGATTATCTCAGTTTTATTTTATTTTATATTATATTGGAATGAGCTTCGATTTTAGGCGTTCATGCTTCTCATTATCATGTACTTATAAAAGTATTACAAAATATTTTATAAAAATGGTTATAATACCTCCCAACTTTTATGGGTATTTTGGTTATTTTATTTTGTTTCAATTATTTTTTATAGTTCTTATAGATGTGTCAAAATGAGGCACATACACAATCCAAATTTTAGCTTGATGTGATACTTGAGAAAAATAAAATAGATGAAGATAAGGCCAACATTTTAGTAAGGGTACGGTTTGTATAGAGCTGAGTCTCTAAACAATCAAAGTAAAGTGCACATTCAAATACTGTTGAGAAATGTAGTTTCAATACTGGAAATATTTGTTATAGTTTTAAAATATATTTTCATATCTAATTATCAAATTTCAAACTTCAAAATTAGTGTAGATCGAGCAGATCTATGAAAATTTGAAAATTGACTGTCCAAAAATGCATTACAAGATGCACTATTTCCAAAACTTGAAATCCATTTTATTCCCATGTCCATGCATCTTGATGTCGAGATTATCAATTTGAGGATATATGGGCGTCAAAACAACTTCTTCTAGTGAAATTTTTGAGGTGGGCTCTAATTTGATTACTTAGAACCTCGGTTCTATATAATTTTTTTCCTTTTAGTAATAACTAAACGGTGCGGTTTGTATAGAGCCTAGGCTCTAAACAATCAACTTAGAGCATACCTTCAAAGAGTATTGAGAAATGTGGTTTCAATATTGAAAATATTTGTGATAACCTTAAAATATATTTTCATATTTATTTATAAAGTTTAAAGTTTCAAAAATAGTGTAGATCGACATATCTATGAAAACTTGAAAATCTTGAAAATTGACGGCCCAAAAATGTGTTACAAAATTCACTATTTCCAAAACTTGCAATCCATTTTTTTCTCATGTCCATACATCTTGATGTTGAGATGATCAATTTGAAGATATTTGAGCATCAAAACAAACCCTCCTAGTGAAATTTTTGAGGTAGGCTCAACTTTGATTGTTTAGAGCCTCGGCTCTATATAAACTTTTCCCATAAATAAATAGTCCACATTGTAGCTCACCTAAAAGGCTATCGATGTTGATCACACTGTTGAGAACATGTCCAAGTATTTAAATTTTATCTTCTTCTTTTTTTTATCGAATGAAATCAAATTCCAAATTGTCCAATATTTTAGCCCTCGTACACCTCAACAAAATATAAATTAAATAATTTTAAAATAAATTGACCAAAATACCACATAAGTTTTGAGGGTCGTTTGGTCATTTTACTTTGGTTAAATTCGTTTTTATATTTCTTGGAAACGCACCCCAATGAGTGGCACAAACTGTCCAATTTCATTTAGATTTGAGTTTATGGAAAATAAAAAACTGTGGAAATAATTTAAAAAAGGAAAACGTTTATATAATTGTGAGACTCTAAACAATCAAATTCGGGTGCACCTAAAAAATTTCACTAGAAGAGGTTGTTTTGATGGCCAAAAATCCCCAAATTGATCATCTCGGCCTCAAGATGCATGGACATGAGAAGAAAATGGATTTCAAGTTTTGAAAATAGTGCATCTTTTAATGCATTTTTGGACCGTCAATTTTCAAGATTTTCATGTTTTCATAGATCTACTCAATCTACACTATTTTTCAAGCTTCAATTAGAAATGAAAATATATTTTAAGACTATCACAAAGATTTCTAGTATTGAACCATATTTATCGACACTATTTGAAAGTGCGTTTTACTTTGATTCTTTAGAACCTCAGCCCTATACAAACCGCACACTTTAAAAAATAGATGCAGTCCATCCACCATTTCCAAACCTTAGTTTTCCATGGGAGTGAAGGAAAGTTGTATGCACTTTTTGGGGAAAGTAAAAGTTCCATAATGCCCAGCTACAGTAGCGCATCTTGTTGTCAAATACAAAAGTACTACAAAATCCTGGAATTTTTTTACAAAGCTAAATATTCCAGAAATCAAACATATAATCTCTTGCCACCGACTTTGAATATAACTTTTTTGAGGTACCCACCAATTTGATGTTGGGTTTATGTAGCCTTTAGAGGCCTTATGAGTGATTGTGAGGAGACATTTGATACAGTGGATCATGGACTCAGTGAGAGTGTGGTGCCTCATAGACCATACCATGTAAACGAGGTTTGCAGATATTAGACTGTGCTTGACGGTCTAGGCCAGTCGGTTGGGAAAACGCATATTGCCCGAGCATAGAAAATAAACCGATAAGGGTTCTAGTAGGTTAGCCCTTGATGAGGTCGGAGTATGCCCGGATGAGAGAGTCGTTAGACTGTGTGACCCTTGTGTGTGATGGTGGCTTTATGGAGACGGGGGACCAAAGCCTCATCCATGTACCATCACACGGCATGCATATTGAACGAAGACCATCTATCATGTGCCGTCAGATGGTGGTAACTCGATGTGGGGTGTAATAAGCCCGGTTAAGGTAATCTCCGGCATTGTGATTCGGTGTGAGGTGTAATAAGCTCGGTTGAGCTAATCTCCAGCATTCTCTTTTGATTCTTGCATATTTAATTCTATAGTCTTTATATTCTCAAGAACTTGATTTGTGGTTATTTTCTTTAGTTAAAGAAAATTGGTTTAATGGTATCAAAGTTATTAAGATCCTGGATTGGGAAATTTTTATTTTATTTGAAGAAAGAGTTATTATAATAGGAATACTTGCAAGTGATCTTTGCCAAAGAAAAGAAATGGGGTGAGGAAAAAAAAAAAAATTCCTCTGAAAGGATCACACTATTCGAACTTTTATTGGTATCAGAGCAAGGTTGATATTTGATATCATTAAATGTATTTTATCTGTATTGAGTCAAGATCAAGCTTGTGAATGAGATATAAGAAAGCTAATAATCTTTGGGGTCAAGTAATACACCCCGGTTAAGAATTATTGAAACATTCAAAACACCGAGAAAGACACTCTAAAGAAATGGTATTATGTGCTATTTTGGAGTAATTATATGAAGAAGATAATGATGTATTTCTCTATTATATACTCAGTGACTTTGTATGTCTTTAAGAGTAGGATCTACCTACAAAATTTCACGGGAATTGAAAGTTATGGACTCATGAATGAAGGGTGCCAGTTTTGACATAGCAAATTCCAAGAACTGTCCATTGATTTTGTGACTTTTCTCACCAATGTTATGATTTTATTTGCCACTAAAATTTTGTTGTGACTCATAAAATTGAGTTTACTTTCAAACAAAAAATGTTTCATCAAGAAATTCCTTGTGGTTTGAAAGATAGGATCGATTTATTGAACGGTGCGCAAGTGCTATTTTTTGCAACGAAAATTATTTCCATGACTTAGAAGTCTAGATTTTATTTCTATTCTTAACAATATATTTTGTAGCCCACACTACGTTTTCAGACTTCCATTTTGAGTCTAGTTTCTAATGGAATTTATTTGAGAGAGAAATATCTATAGGAAGATAGGAATAAAAATTTTGAATTGAAGAGAAGTCATTCTGAATTTTCTGCAATTATTGTATGCTCTTCATTGAGACTTAAATATCTGTAATTATCAAGCCTACTTAACAGAGTGATATGAGGCTTGCGGAGATATATATGTTACCATTATGTGTCTACTTTTAAATAAAATTAATTTGAAAGAAAAACTCCTCAAGGGTAAAGAAAAAATACAATTTTACTATACAATATTCATCCTGGAATTCTGCAGATGTGTATGTCAACTTATTTATTTCTCTGAAGAAATATATTATTTGGGATTCACACCATGATGCTATGTTTTAGTTTTGAGTCTAGTTTTCAACACAAGAGCTTTCAAGAAGAAATTCTTTGAGGTTTGAGAGAAACAATTTTTTTATTGAGAGATGCTCAGCTTAATTTTCCACTGAGAAAATTATATTGTGATGTAAAAAGTCACTAAAAGGTATACTCACTAAATGGTGTGATTTAGAGATGGAACTGAGTACTATTTTATATTTTGAGTCGATTTCGATACTCATAAAGAGAAACTCTTTATGAGCTGAGAGATATCATATTTTTATCATGAGATGCTCATGTTCTATTCTACAGTAAATCTAAAGATGTGGCATGTTATTGTACATCTTTGGATTCCCAATGATGGAGACCTTTTTAGGGCTCATTTGAAAGGGGTTTTATAGTGTGCCATGCATATGGTTTATTATAATAAAACTTCAAAGAGAGATAATACATAGTTTGCAAGGTACGACACTCTATATGAAGAATGTTCGATATGGGAATCACATAAAGGTGAAGAAACACAATACCTATGAAAGCATATTGGTTTCTTCGAAATGAAGGGATACATAGAGAGGCTTGGAGGTAGCAAAGAAAAACTAAAGATAAGTGGGATAATCAAATTTGTGATATTTAAAATGATGGGACGAAGAAGACGTTTTTCTTCATAGTGTGATACAATGAAGAATCAAAATGCTGAAGAGATGAACACATCACGACATGAAAAAGTGAGCACCAATGTATTCTCCATCAATTGTGCGCTCTTCCAACATTGCCAAACAATTGTAAAAACAATGAATCAAGAAAGCCCAGGTACCACACTACATGGTTTTGAAGTATGAAATCTATCTCATATTACATGGTAAGGTCATATAAGGAAAGATGATTCAGTAACTTTTTATATGCTTTGGTTATATAATTTGGCTAATTGTTTTTTTAATATGTACGGAGTATATGGACATTGAGTGATATGTGCTAATAAATTTGAAAGAGTATGTTTATGAATATCATGTGTTATAGTCTCTCCTTGTGCTAAGAGTACGAACTACTGAAGGTAGTCATACACATGGAGATGTGATTTGATTAAGGGCTTTGAGCCCTAAATATGAGATACGAGATATGGATATGACTCATTCAAATATGTAAGCATGAAGGGAGTATTCTGATGGAACTCGGTCTTAGTGACCATTCTCCTAATAATGTCCAGTAATATGATGTGTTGCATGTAATATTGATCTCTTCATAAAGTCTTCATATTTGCCAAAAAGAAAATTTTTGTCAAGATTTTGATAACCATTCTTTAATCATGCTTTATTTTAGATAAAATTGTAATATGGACTTTATGGCTTGTTTTGTAGTTGTAAACATGACTTGGTAGGTTAATTTGATAAAATGACTTTTGAAGACTAGACATATATTTTAATATTAAATTTGGATGTTTTGAGAAAAAACCTTAGTCAATTAATGTGGCTTTTGAGAAAACCTATAGTCATGTTAGATCCACTAAGTCTTTATGAAAAATCATTTTAAACCATCATACTATTATCTAATCATTATTTGTGATATATATATATACCAAGTCAAATTTTTTTTAAAAGGAGAAAACCATTATGCCTTCAAGGTATTTATAAAATTGGGAGAAAGTCTGTCAGGTTTTTAAAATACTCATATGTCTTGACTTATGTTTGCAGTTATTTAAAATCCTCCATTACTTAAGACCTTAAATCATAGGGAATGTTGTAGGAAGATCATCTTGCTAAGCTTCCTTCACACATATTATGTTAATTAGATAACTTGGTTTGTATGAATTTACCACTAAGATGACTAATGTGGTTGAACAGTTTTGTAATTCATAAAGGTTTTATTTATTATGAAACCAATGGGCATTGAATTACACTTTGCATGAGACATGTTATTCATGATATAAGCATAAGAATGTGAAGATTGTATATATTGTATGTGCAATAATTGAGTGAGAGTTGCTATGGTCCCACATTTTGTTTTAGCTGCTTGGATATTCAGATATACAGATGCAAGCTATCTCAAGGATCCAGATGATGTGAAGTCTACATCTGGATACGTGTTCATGCTTGTAGGAAGAACAACTTCTTGGAAATCGAAAAAACATGATGTGGTGGTATTGTCCATCTTGGAGGCAGAATACGTGGCGTGTTATTTTGCGGCCAAGGAGGTCGTATGGATTAAGAAATTTATTAATCGACTTGACTTTTAACTCATGCGTTGTGAAGTAGTGAGGATTTTCTATGACAACACGTCGATGATATGCATGTAAAAGGGAGCCACGATTCCATAATAACTCTAAGCGTATAAAACTAAATATTCAAGTGAGAGTTCCTAGTGTTTAACAAGCCAGCTAGAAGAATAGACTATGACGTTGTTCACCCATGAGGATATGACCCCATGCGATGATGATACATAATGATCTTCTGTGACAGCAGCTCCATGATTCACGATGCGATATGAAAGATAGACTACCACCACTTTTGTGATGAGATCCGAGCAGCAAAGAGAAAGAGGCGTTGCCTCTATGAGTCTTTTTGTGAAATGATTGATATAGAAATCCATAATTCACGTATTGAGAGAGATTGTGATTGGGAGAGACAGATGGAGATGAGAGAAAGTGAGAGAGAAAACGTAAGGCCTTCAAAGGCCAAGTAGGAGATGTTGGGTTTATGTGGCCTTTAAAAGCCTTATGAGTGATTGTGAGGAGATATTTGATACAGTGGATCATAGACTTAGTGAGAGTGTGGTCCCTCATAGACCAAGCAAACGAGGTTTACAGATACTGGCCTGTGCTTGACGGTCTAGGCCAGTTGGTTGGGAAAAACCCATATTACCTGGCCATAGAAAATAAACCGAGAAGGGTTCTAATGGGTTATCCCTTGATGAGGTCGATGTATGCCCGAATGAGAGAGCCGAGGGACTGTGTGACCCTTGTGTGTGATGGTGGCCTACGAAGATGGGGGCCAAAGCCTCATCCATGTACCATCATAAGGCATGCATATTGACAGACCGTTCGGGAAAGCGAGCAAGCACTTTTTAAGGTGAAGCGTGTGCATGTGCGAGAGATACTCCTATGCGCCATAGAGCTGTGGTCGCATCAAGTCTCGATGATATTGACTCGTCTCTAGGGGAGAACCTGAAATATACAGACTGGGATTGCGATCCCTTGGCTCATCGGCTAGACTTTGGTAACGCACTAATGAGGCCCTGCTTGGACTGTGGGTCATGGGCAATGCTGGGTCGGCATGATAAAACAAGTGTGGTCTGTAGTCCATAGTTGAAGGTGGAGTGCCCAATTATTGATTTAATTCCTAAACCATATGGATCATTTTCCATCAAATTAATTTAATTATGCTTTCTATAATTGTGCACATGAGCCCACCATATTTTAGAAGGTGGGGCCCATAAGCCCCTATCTTGGGTCGCACGACACCTTTTGAGGGGATGCTTATCCCATGAGTGACACCTCCCCTTCTTTATGGGATTTATTGATATATTTTATCTCAAATTTGTTTGAGTTGATAAAATGTTTTATCCTTAAGAGATTTGAGTAAATCTTTTAGAAGGCCCATAAGGCTTAGGAATATATATTTTGGATAGAGCACAACATTTTCTTCATTAATTTTTATTTGTTGGGATAATGATCAAAGGAAAGGGGAGATAATGGTTCAATGCATTCCGTACTGTTGATGACCCATCTATAGAATGAATGGCTCAGATCTCTCACCCACAAGTCACCCCTGATCAACGGTTCAGATTCAATCTTGTAAGGCAAGCAATGGGAAGCCTAGACCTAATATTATATATCTCTTTCCTCTCTCAAACTTTATCTTTTAAAGAAAGAAATATGGGGCTCACATCATCAACTCTCACCCAACTCCTTACCTCTCTCATACTTTATCCAAAGAATCTTTCTCTCTCACACTCTATCTAACTCACTCTCTCTCTTTCCTCCCTCTCACGTAACTCCTTTATCTCCTTCCTTTTATTTTATCTCATACTCTCTCTCATCATGCTTTATAAATAGAAGATAAAGGGGGACCACACCGCATTCTCTCTCTTTCTCCTTAAATATTATATGAAAAGGGGCCTTGCCCCATTCTAAAAGCACTCTCTTCTCTCTCTAGTTTTGGGCATTGAAAAGAAATTAAAAAGGAGAAATTTTTGAGGAATTTTTTTTGGGGATTGATCTTAAAGAGTTTTGGGTGAGCATAAGGGTTACATTGAAGAAGCTTCCATTGAAGAGCTTAGCGGAAATTAGCTTTCCTGATTGAGATTGAACGAAGACTATCGATCCCACGCCATCGGATGGTGGTGACTTGGTGTAGGGTGTAATAAGTCCGGTTGAGGTAATCTCCAGCATTCGCTTTTGATTTTTGCATATTTAATTCTATAGTCTTTATTTTCTCAAGCACAAGATTTGTGATTATTTTCTTTGGCTAAGGAAAATTGGTTCAATGGCATCAAAGTTATTAAGATCCTAGATTGGTAAATTTTTATTTTATTTGAAGCAAGAGTTATTGTAATAAGACTACTTGCAAGTGATATTTGCCAAAGAAAAGAAAAGAAAGCGGGTGAGAAAAAACAAAAAAAAAATCCCTAGTAAAAATTACACTTGTCGAACTTTCATTTGACAGCTACTTTGGGTCCATCACCTAGTGAATATAATCCACTAGAAATTTATTTACTATGAAAACAGATGTTACACGTGTTTATTTCGTATTTTTAAATATGTGAAAATTTATTCCATATAAAAAAATATTCACCATAAAATGGCCATTTTTATGTGAAAAGAACTCTCAAGCGTATGAGGTGCCAAGAAAGTTACGCATGGTTATTTTCTCGTAAAAAACTATTCCAAAATTTAGAGAGAAATTATTTTAAATGGTTTTAGAGAGAAGCTTTTTTAAAAATGTTAAAGAGAGAAACTCTAAAAAAAAAAATTGAAACAGAAGCTATCTCAAAATTTTTCAAAGAGAAACTATACCAAAATCTTCGTAGAGAGAAAGTATATCTTCAATTTTTAGATAGAGAAACTGTCTCAATTTGTAAACAAAGAGACTATATTAAATCTTAAGTTTTTGAGAGAGAAAGTATCTTAAAATATTAGAGAGAAATATATCAAATTACAAATTTTAGAGAGAGAAACTAACTCAAAAATTTTAGAGAAACTATCTTAAAATTTTTAGAGAGAGACTATCTCAAAGTTTTAAAGAGAGAAGCTACCTCAAATTTCATATTTTTAGAGAGAGAAACTATCTCAAACTTTTTAGAGGGAGAAACATTATCAAAAAAAATTAAGAGAGAGAAAGAGAAACATTATAAAAAATTAAAATTTTTTAGAGAGAGAAACTCTCAAGAATTTTAGAGAGAAAAACTATCTCAAAAATTTTGGGTTCTTCCTTAGAACTCTATTCCAAGACAACCAATGGGTATCAAAATGTGCGTAACAATCTAAACATCAATTCTATGATGTTTCACCGTTCGAATTGCCACTGTAAACGTCCGAAAAAGCTCCCAAGGCCTAGCAATGGCAAGAAGTCCCTCATGGAGGGATGGTTATTTTTATTTGTTGAAAAGTGTTTAGGGGTATTTTGGTCATTAATTTCAAAAAATATGATTATTATTTTAATACGTTAAATGTATATATTTTTGTAATTGTAGTTGTTTTTGAGTAATTCATCATTGTTTTGGAGCTACTCTATATAAGGAAGTTAAGTCATTTGTAATGAACACTGAGAGACTCTTGAGAGTTTTGAAAATTAATGAGAAGAGCTTGATAATTCTAAGAGCTTAGGCTTATTCTTTTACTTTGATTCCAAACCCATGATTCCAAACCCAAGACTCAAAAGAGAGAGGAGAGAGAAACAATTCCTAGAGAGAGAAAGAACCCCTAGGAACCCTTCACTCCGTAGAACCCCAAAATTCCAACTTCCCTCGAATACTTCACTCTCAATCCTACCTTATGCACTCTAGCTCCCATACAACTTAGAACTCCTAACTCCCAATCCTACTCCATACACCCTACACCTTTCTTAGCTTTTATAAACCCTATCCTACTCCATACACCATAGTATCCTCTATACAACTTAGCTTTCCTACACCCTATCCTACTCCATATACCTACTTTATTCCATAAACCCTAGTTCCCATACACCATACCTCAACCCAACCCACCTAAACCTTAGACCTTAACATTGATCCACAAGGATCAATACTTCTCTCTCTTAAGTTCATGCAAAGGGACCGATGAAGGTGAACCTAGGCTCAAGCCTGTTTTAAGTCTATTCTCTCTCCTCTCCCTTCTCTTTCTTCTCTCTTCTTTCTCTCTTTGCTTTTTCTTTCTCTCTCCTCTCCCTTCTCTCTCTTCTCTCTCTCACTCTCTTGTTTAAAACCTCATGGAGATCAGCCTTTTGTGACTAGTTTTGCTTCAAGGAATTCATCCTCAAAGAAGTGGGCATCTCGACTCTCAATGACCGCTCCATTTTCAAGGTTATAGAATCAATAACACTTACCATGTCTAGAGTAAGTAATGAATATAGTTTTGACAGTTTTAGGATCTAGCTTTGTACAGTTTTGATATGGGATGAAGAAATGGGCCGAGCAACCCCATACCCTTAGGTGATCGAGAGACGGAGTACGACCAATGAATATTTTGTGAAGAGTAAGAGGGATAGATTTTGTGGGAGTCCGGTTTAGAATATAACAGGCTGTTAATATTGTTTCTTCCCAAAAGTCTAGGGAGAGCTTTGCGTGCCCTATCATACTTCTTACTATCTCTACCACGGTCTGATTTTGTTTCTCGACAACTCCATTTTGTTTCGATATGTAGGGCATAGTATATTGATGGACAATCCCATGCTCTACACATAAGTCCTTAAAGAGTTTAGAAGAGTACTCGTCGCCTTTATTGGTTCTAAGAACTTTGATTTTCAAGTTGGTTTAGTTTTCTACCTCCGCTTTATAAATCTTGAATTATTCTAAGGCCTCGAATTAAGTCTGCATTACGTAAAGTGGCCATATCACGAGTGGTAATCAATAAAAGTGATGAAGTAGCGTTTGCTGCTTTTGGTAGCCACATTCATAGGACCGCATATGTCGTTATACATGATTTCGAACACATTAGTAACTCTATGTGCCCTAGTGGAACTTTTCCTTATTAATTTTTCTTGCACACATGATTCACATACTTTAGATAAAACTTATTTTTAATTTTGAAGGATCCTATATTTTATTAGTCTTTCCATTCTATTAAACCCATGTACCCTAGTCGCATATGCCATAAATAAGCATTTAAAGAATTTGAAGATGACACATCAGCAACCACTTTCTTTATTTCAATAGAGTAAAGTCCATCCACAAGCCGACCAATCATCACAACATCCTTTCGAATTTTCACTATAACCTTATCACCAAAGAAGGTAGTGACAAACTTGGCTTTGGCCATCTATGAACTAAAACTAAGTAGTTCCTCATATCCGGAACATATAGTGCTTGTTTTAGAATCAAAGATTTCCCATCCTTCATTACAAGATTGTAGTCCCCAATGTTCAATACGTATGTCTTTTGATTTCATCCCATAAAGATATGTTGCTCACCCCACCCCACGGGAGTAAAAGATCAGAATCCATCTTTGGTGTTTGTCACGTGGGTCGTAGCTCTCGAGTCAAGACACCAAGAGGCACACTTGGGGTTAGCTAGCAAAGTTTTAAAGACCACACAAGCAAGTTCCTTGTTGGTCCCAAAAGTCTTATTTGACAAACAATCTCTTACTATATGGCCAACCTTTTTACAAATAAAACAACCTCTATTCTTTTTTCCCTTTATATTCTCTCTCCTTAATTCCTCTCTTCTTCTTATAAGTGTTCTTTCCCTTTCCCTTAAAAGGTTTAAAGAAGGATTTACATTTTACCATATGCACACCCTCTTTTGGTGCCGGAGCATGGAGCGCATTCCTTCTTTCTTCTTCTCCCTTGAGTAGGGTGATAAGCTCCTCAAGCTTGGGAGCCTTTAGTCGTGCCGAAATGGAAGTGATAAAAGTATCCCAAGAGTTGGGAAGTGAATTCACAAGATGAACCACTTGTATGGGCTCATCAAGTCGAATGCCAGTAGCTTGCACATCTCGGATAAGTGCACGAAAAGTGTGCCTGTGATCCGACATCTTTGTGCCCTCATTCATCTTAAGCTCACTGTACTTTTCATGGCAATGGATTTTTTCATAATGGATGGATACGCAAACTCCTTTTCAAGTTTCACATGCAACCCTTTAGTTGTGCTAATTGACTCATATTCGGATGCATACGAGTCATCCACCATACAAAGCAAGATATGCCTAGCTCGCATATTCTTACGCTTCCAAGTAGCGTATTCACCCTTAGTGTCTTGGGATGAATCGCTAGTTGGATGAGGAGGGTGATGCATGGTCAAAATCTCATCCAACCCCGCCTCATAGAGCCTATTTCCTATTTTGCACTTCTATGAGGAGTTGTTAGTTCCATCAAACCTTTTGGTTTTAAGGAACTCGGAGATGAAAGTGCATGTGGCCATCTTTGTTTCCCAAAAAGTAATCTAGGACTCAATAAAAGTATATAAAAGGAATCTTAGAGCTAGCAAGAATCCAACTCTGATAGAGAGAGAAACTATCTAAACGTTTTAGAGAGAAACAACAGTAAATTTTATTGAGAATCTCGAAATATTTATAGAGAGAAGAAACTAACTCAAACTTAAGGTTATGAGAGAGAAACTATCTCAAAATTTTGATAGGGGGAAACTATATCAAATTTTAAGTTCTAGAAAGAGAACCTATCTCAAAATATTAGAGAGAAACAATATTAAAAATTTTAGAGAGAGAAACTATCTTAAAGTTTTTAGAGAGATAAGCTATCTCAAATTTCAAGTTTTTAAGGAAGAAGTTCGAGAATTTCTAGAGAAATAAACTATCTCAATATTTAAGTTTTAGACTAAAAACTGTCTCGAAAGTTTTAGAGAGAGAAAGTATATCAAATATAAATTTTAGAGAGGCTAACTATTTAAAATTTTTTAGAGATAGAAACTATCTCAAATTTTCAAGTTTGAAGTGCTTTCTATCCCTCCCTCTGCTTGTTTCTAACTGTGTTCTCAAAGTTTCAAGTTCGATTGGTTCTCTCTCTCTATTTCTATTTCCAACTATGTTTGCCAAACATGGGAAAAAGCACGTTTGAGTAATTTTCTCCCTGCAGATTGTTTGCATATGTAATTATTTTTCCTAACCTGATCACTCAACACCAGTGGTTGAGATGGCTGATTTACCCTCATTTGCAATTAGTTTCGCTACAACACCTGCTGCTCTAGCTAATTGTCCACAATTTCCAATTGTTATTTCTATAGTATGTATGACCCTTCCTAAGGGTATATCGGTTGCAGTATATTCTTCTTTTTTATCAATAAAAAACCCTTCCCAAACTGTACATTGGGCTTTCTAGATGTATGTGATGATATCTACATAGGTGAATTGTGTGATGAAGTACCACATGAGTAGATATATAGGAATCCAAATATGCCGAATCACTCATCCAATGATTTTCTACATCCTAGGTCTCTCTTGCAAGATGGACCAGTGTTAGAAATTGCAACTCGGACTGAGTAACTGGTCTTAGCATGAGCCTATTTCTTGGGCCGAGTCCAAGTAACTTGGCCCAATTAGTGTTGAGTACAATAACAACAAAAAAATGGTAAAAACATTGAAAATAACATAAAGAGTTCAAAAAAATAGGAAATATATGTTTAAAATAAGATCAAGCAAAATGCTTCAAAATAATGTAAAAAAGGTAGTAAAAAACTTGATTTTATAAAATCAACTTGTGATTGGGAGTATTTTCAAAATAATCTACAAAAAAAAAAAAACAAGGTATTTATGGCCAAAACACTTACAAAGTTTTGTCAAAAAGATAGAAAAACATTAACAAAATATATCCCAAATATATTTTTTATTTTAAAACTTTTTTATTTTTTTAGAAAACTCTTTTTCTAATATCCTTGAATTGGACACCCAACTTGAGACAACTCAAGCTTGTCCAACTCGGGACAACTCAAGCACAACAAGGGCCCGATAACTAGCCCATTTTGCGAACACTAAGACGGGCATGCTTTGGCAACGTCCGGGAACATCTCCATCGCCTGTACTAGGGTATCATTGGCGAAGACAAAAAGGTCCTCCAGAGTCAGATGCTAACTCCACTCCATACGATATAGAATGAAATTAACAAACAAAGATGAAGATGGTAGAAAAAAAGGGATGACTAATGTTCAAGTAAGGTCGTAAAGAAGGAAGGGCATAACGTTAGGTTCTCCGTGGCTGGATGCCACAACATGGTGTCTTGGTTTTCATTTTTTATAATGGGTGATGACCTTTTTCCAATTAAACTACCTAATAATAAAAAAATAACTACAAGAAAAAAAAGGGAAAATATTTATTTTAGGGGTCGAAACCTTTTAAAAAATCATTAAAAGAGTTCAACTATTCCATTTAACATTCAAGGCGTTAGTTTTATTTGTTATTTCATTCAAATACCTCTTGAGAAAATCCTCAATAATTTTCAAAATATCTTGGTTCAGGGTTGGGAAGGCTGAACATTTCTCTCAAATACCTCCTAAAAAAATCCTTTATAAGTTATAAAATACCCATGTTTAGGGCTGGGAAGGATGAAAATCAAGGGTGTAACAATAATTTTACCTTAAGAGGCCTATAGTTGTTCAAGTTTCCAATCCTCAACAAGGGCATTTGGGAAGTCTTCTAAATTTCTTTTGACGAGGTACTTATGTGGAATAAAAATAAAAAAGCAACCCTCATTTAACCCGTTAATAATGTTGTAAGGGTTTGTAAGGACTAGGCTTTATGAAAACCAAATAAAGTTTCACTTCAAATCCTCATTCGAAAAGCACTTTTGACGATAGAAATTTTCGTGATGGCTCCAAAATTATTTTCCAACGTTAACAATAAAATTTGAAATTAAAAAAGTCATACAGATGTTGTGAATCTTTTCTTTTTTTTTCCCACAATCATAATGTTTAAGCTGTAAAGGTTTTTTCAAAGACCTATGAAGTGAGGAATTACTTTATCTCAATTGGCCCGCAGCCGTATTTCCTATCCGTTAATGATAATTTCTATAAAAAAAATATTTGGTATAAAAGATGCATAATACCTCCAATTTTTAAACTTCCCCACGAGAAACCTCCTTGCGTGGAACGTGTCCCTGGAAAAGTTCAGTAACATTGATGCCATGATTTTATCTAAATTGTAGACTATTTTAACTTTTTAGACAAAAATTATAAAAAATTGGGTGCCAATTGGTTGGAGTACCCACGTGAAGTTGTTGTTCACTATGCATTAATTAAAATGGAACAGCAATTAACAATATTAATCATTTCTTCTGTCCAGTATGTTAGTATTTTTCCTTTCCCATGTCGTCTCTTAGGGCACATAAAAATATTTTTATGTAAAAATTATGTTATGCATATTTGGTTTGCAACAAATATGTATAAAAATTTTGGGGGAAATTATGTAAATATTGGTTTTATTTTTTATTTTTATGAAAATGTTTAAAATTTTATGTTATTACACATATGTCTGTTGTTTGAAATTCATAACAAATTTTTTTAAAAAAAGGCAAAAACCAAATTTATTATTTTTTCCTAGTAAGAGAGTACTACTCTTGCAGAAATATGATACCTTTCGATTTTCTTTTCTTGGGTCACTATTAGAGGGAATATGATACCCGCCCAGGAACCGACAACAAAGAGAAAGTGGAACAATCCTTCCCTCCTCTCTGTAACCCTAGTTTCTATCTCTAGAGCACCTCAAACTCCCGCCCAAGAAATGGCTCTAGAGAGAAAGTGGAACCACTCTTCCCTCCTCTTTCTAACCCAGAGAAAAGTGGTACCACCCTTCCATCCTCTCTTTGACCCAGTTTCTCTCGCTAAAGCACCTCAAAGTGGAAACCACTCTTTTTGCTTCTCTCTCTTCCCACTACAACCTTTCTCTGCCTCTATACAGAAACCTCTCGCCTCTTTTTTATTAAAATCTCTAGCGCCACACCACTTCTCTCTCTGAGCCCAATCCCTCTTTATAATCGATCTTTAGTATTCCCCACCCTCTCTTTACAGCCGACCCCTCTTTCTCTAGAATCCCAACAGCGATCTCTCTCTGCCCCGAGGTCCTTTCTTCTCTCTTTCATTCATCCCGAAACAGTGTCCCTTTTCTTTCTCTACGCCTACAACATAGGCTCCTCTCTCTCTCTCATCCTTTCTCTTTCGGACAACTTCTCTCTCTACTCCCCCCAATTACGGGAAACACCGAGCCTTCGTCTCAATCCCCACCCTTTCCTTCCAAGTTAAAATCTCTCCTTCACCTGCTCTTTTTCAATCTTTTAAAATAAATAAATTTGGTTATTAAAAAATTGAAATTATTAAAATTTCGGTTATTGAAAAGTTGAAATTTTAATAAATTCGATTTTTGAAGAACCAAAAATAAGTAGTTTCGTCTATTTTTTTTTAAAAAAATTGTTATGAAGTTAAAAAACCGACATATATGTATTAACAAAAAGTTTTAGGTATTTTTGTAATAACAAAAAATAAAATGGATATTTACATAATTTTTCCAAAAAAATTTTCGTAGTAAATATTTCTAACACAAATAGAGCCACGTCTCTTGAGGTGGTAAAATATTTATGAGGGTTTCTCTTTACATACTGGAGCTACCCACTTTATCAAATACAATTAATTATGCAAAAACACCACAACAAATTAGAGAGAGAAACTATTTCAAATTTTACGTTTTAGAGAGCGAAAGTATCTTAAAATTTTAAAGAGAAAAACTATATCTAATTTTAGAAAAAAACTAATAAAAAATTATTAAAGGTAGAAACTATCTCAAAATTTTTAGAGAGATAAACTATCAAAAATTTTAAGTTTTAGACAGATATAGTATTATATCAAATTTTATGGAGAGAAAATATCTGAAATTTTTTAGAGAGAAACTATCTCAAATTTTAAATTGGATGAGGTTTCTCTAAGCCTAGGCTTTATGAATACAAAATAAAGCCTCACCTCAAATCCTCGCTTGGAAAGAATTTTCGGCACGGAAATTTCTATGATGGCTCCAAAATCAATTTCTAACACTGGCAAAAAAATTTGAAATTTTAAAAATGGTCCAGATCTTGCATGTATGTGAACACATATTTTTAAAGCAAAATGAACCGTCTAGATAATTTATTACAATGTACACTGATTTTAGAGCTAAAATGAGTGTATATTAAATGTTTTTCGCAACCAAAATGTTCAAATCGAGATGATCAATACAAAAAGTTTTCCATTGCTTGACTTGAAATTTTTTATGAGTTATGAGGCGATGATTTATTTATTTTAATAAAGTTGCAGCCCTATCAAACTATTTTCTTTTTAAATTTTTATGGAGAAAAATTCTCTTAAAATATTTAGAGAGAAACTATATGAAAAATTATACTTGAGAGAGAGGAATGTCTCAAAATTTCTACCAAATATTAAATTTTAAAGACAAACTATTTGAAAGCTTTAAGAGAGAGAAACTACCTCAAAATTTTAAGTTTGCTATACTGTCTCTCTCAATTATGTTTACCAAACATGGAAAAAAGCATGCTTGAGTAATTTTTCATGTAAATTGTTTGCATGTGTAAATATTTTATATATAAATATTTTTTTGTCAAATTTTAAAGTGTACCAAACGACCCCTTAATTAAACCAAGGAGTGAATGTTGCTTGAATTATATTTTAATTATTTTTAAATTAATAATGAAAAATAAAAAACAATGAGAGAAAAAGAATGCAAAAGGGGCATGAATTGTGTTCCTTGATTGCAGGTCTGAATAACGGCGTGTATATTCTTTTCTGTCTACATCTGCCTTATCTCTCTCAACAAAAGAATAAATTAAATAGAGAAGTCCAAAAATAATCAATTACTCTATATAACCAAATAATCCTTACATCTTTTTTAGATGGTTAATGTTGATTACAAGTTAACTTGCTTCTTCCTCTCTTCTTTTTATTTTTTATTTTTTTTTTTATTTTTTTATTTTTCTTGAGCAAGTCCATTCGAACATGCTTGAGTCAGTAGGGGAGGGACCAAGTCTTGAGCTTTTACGAAATAATGATACTTTGCCAATCTTTTGAACTTTGTAATAATTATCTCTTATAAATAAAAAAAATACAATGAGACAATTTACCTTTGGTACAAGGTGGTTACAACTAATTTTGACTATTGGATGTAAAATTGGGTGCTTGTATTTATGCCATTGACTAAGGTCAAACTTCAAAAAAAATGTTTCTCGAACTTTATTACACATCCAAGCTATCAAAATTCACATCGAATGGTTATAAGTACTTGTGACCTCCTTGTATCAAAGGTAAATGGTCTCATCGTATACAATCCCCTTAGAGTGATTTACGTACGAGCCCTGATCAAACGAATGATTTTTGGGGATAGAAGCAAGAAGAGGTGGGGTTTCAGGTGAGTGTGGGAAGGAAATAATATGAGGCTTATCACCAATAACCAACTTGACCAAAAAATTTGACTTGGTCTATCTTTAACAGTTTGGGACTCAGTATCAATGTCTGCACTCTCGCATGGGCCGAGCTCCAATCTAGTCTGCTCAAGCGTGCCCTAATGCAATCCAGGTGCCCTATCTCTCTCTCAACAATTTCCCTTTAATTGTTCTCGTATTTAGTTATGCATTTTCTCTCTCTCTCTCTTATATGATGCTTCTATTGGCATGGGGAGCAAGTAAGAAGCATGCAGCCAGATGAAATGAAAAAATGTTTGTGTTGTTTTGATGATGTTTTTGGAGTTTTCGTTGAATCACAGGTGTGAGTAAAAAATGAATGAAAAAACCTATGCTGGGTGGTGTTTGTTTGGGCACTCCTGTAAATCTAGATAGTGGTTTTTCACTTTTTAACCTCTTGGTTTTTTTGTGTTTACCCTTTTCTTCGAGATCTTCTATGTCTTCTACCAAGCTAGAGATTTTCTCTGTTTGCCTTTTTCTTCGATATCTTCTGTGTCTTCTACCAAGCTAGAGAGAGGAACCCTTCATAGACTCTTCTTGAGCTATCATTTCCTCCTCTGCAACTTCAGATGCAAAAACCTTGTCTAGGGTGGTAGAATGATGAAGAGTTGAGTAAAGTGCATTATGAAAAGAAGATGGAGAAAGGTGGTTTTTCCTATATTGGGGCTTTATGTTCTCTTTCGAGTTCTCATCTCCATAGGAACCCCATTATTTTGGTTCGAGATGATATTAAAGAACGAGAAAAGATAATTCAATTAGCAGCGATCGTGACTTTTAGGGAGAGATTTTTGGAAGTATAGATGTTCTAGGAATGGGTTGATAAAAATTGGACTAAGATCCCGAGCTTGTTGCTCGATCCCAGGAGGTAAATTTATTTGTTTTCTGGCTTCTTGTGAGGAAGCTACTAAAGTAATTACTTAGAGATTTTGGTGCTTCAGAAAGATGGGTCCCTGCCTTAGAAGCCTCCTTGATCAAACCAATATCGCCCTGGTTTACGGTTTTTGGTATTCCAATCATTGCTTGGTCCTCTAAAGTTTTTAAAGAGGTAGCAAATCTATGTGGTCAGCTGATCAAGATTGATTGGAATTTAATAAGCTATCTTGCCCTTGTTTTCCTGGTTGAAACTAAAAGTATAAATCATCTTAAAGAGGGTATCCTAAAGTTGGGAGGCTTTAATTTTTAGCTTGTATTTAAAGAGATTCCAATTCAAAATGGAGGTTTCATTGAAGTCTCTTCTGAAGATGTGAATCATAGCCTCAATGGTGAGCAAAATGGTAATAAGGATGATGATCCTCAAAAGCCATTAGTGTCGGCCCCAAGCTGCAACAATGGAGTTTCAAAATTTTACAACCGATATCATCGCCAAAAATTTTATGAGAGGACAAATTCAGGCCTTTCTTACACTGCTACTTCATCTCTCAAAGGGAAACGTATCATTAAAAAATGGGTTGTAAATTTGATAGAAACATTCCAAAAAAATATGTTATGGAAATTCCTCCCCAAAAATCATATGTTTTGGAAAGAAATGATATTACCTGCCATAACTGGTTTGAGGCTTTTGGAAAGTTTCCCTTTGGATGTTAGGACGAGTGGCCAATTAATTCCTTCCCACAAACTTCCATCAAAGATAAGAAAATTCTACAGCTTCCAAAAGCAGTTCTCGTCTTACAAGTAACCAAAAGAATACCATTGTTGAGTTTCAAGCTGGCTCTTTCTCTGATGTGAGTAAAGAGGGGAAATCTGAAGAAGAAAAGATGCAGCAAAGGAGTCTATTTGGGAGGGTCGCTTCTAAGCAGTTAAAGACGTGTAAAAAGGTGAGTAGTCGAGGCCTCAAAGAACATGAGTTGGAAGAACCTCTTATAGTTCCTCCTATTGCTATGAGACCACCAAGTGATGATGCTAATGATAAAATTCCTGTAGTAGATAATTTTGAAGGATATGATGACTATGACAATGTCAATGATAACATGTCCTTAGTGATCCGACCTTTGGAAGTTGATACAGTTTTGGATGCAATTAATGTGTGTTACGGTGACTTTCTTGACGCTATTACAAATACCCTAAAGGAGAAGCATAGAAAGGAATAGAGGCAAGGCTTGTTGGGAACAAAAATCATAAATTCAAGAAAAAAATAAGGGTTCAAAGATAACTTAACCATTTGGTATGCTATATTAACTATGCCCATGGTAAGGCAAGTGCTTGTCCTCGTGCACTTTCTGAACCTTCACTGCCTATGTTTGCTGGTCCTTCAAGGGTCGTCAAACATAGAGATGGTTACCAGTCTCTATGAAAGTGTTATGTTGGAACGTCAAGGGCCACAATAATGCTCAACGCAAGAGAGATGTTCTTTCTTTTTGCATAAAGGAAATGACTGATCTCTTGTTTCTTCAAGAAACTAAATTGGAGGCCCCGCCTCTTCATACTGCCAGATTGATTTGAGGAAATAGCTCCATAGATTTTTTGGGAGTAGAAGCTTCTAGTTCTTCTGGAGGTATTTGGGTCCTTTGGGACCCTTTAACTTTAAATGATTCACAAAAATTTCTTTCAAGTAGACACATTTCCATTATTTTTAAGGGGCCAGATAATTTTTCTTAGTGTTTATCTATGGTATATCGACCTAACAGAGCTGCTGACACATCGGGTTTCTTTGAGGAACTAACAAATATTCAGTTAAATTTGAATGTGCCTTGGTTGGTTTGTAGCGCCTTTAATATTATTAGATGACCAAGTAAATTTTCATCTTTTCCTTCTATGCCTTCCTATATGAGATTGTTTGAAGGTTTTATACAGAACCGTGAATTGATTGGTCTTCCTTCTCTTGGGACTAATTATACCTAGTCCAATCATAATTTACAATATCCTATTTTGACAAAGGTTAGATAGGTTTCTTGTTTCTTCTGAGTTTGTTATTCGTTTCTAAAAAATAAGTGTGAAAGCCCTACTAAAAATCTCTTTTGATTATGTCCCTCTTCTCCTTTACACAGACGATTTCTTATCCGGACCATCCCCATTAAGATTTGAATTGGCATGGCTATCAGAGAGATCTTCACTTAGCTTGATTGAAGATTTCTGGAAAAATACTTCCATTGATGGTTGGAAAGGTTTCCAAATTTCAAAGAAGCTCAAGCTATTAAAACAAAGAATTATTACATGGAAGATGAATGTTTGGAGAAATTTACAATATAAAATCAAGGCAACAAAGTCTCATATAGAGGAGTTAGATAATGTTCAGTTTATGGGAGGTGCTCTAACACAGGATCAATTCAGAGACAGAAGCATATGGGTGGCTACGTATAAACAGTTGCTTAATTTGAAGAAAATTCATTGGAGACAAAGATATCATGTGAAGTGGCTCAAGGAGGGTGATAAAACACTAGATTCTTCCATACTATTGCTAATGCAAGAAAGATGGGTAACTCAATTCAAAGCCTCCGTATTGAATGAGTAGACTGTGACAACATGACAGAGATTGAAAGGCCACTGGTTGATCATTTCAAAAAGTCTTATGAGGCCGATAATGAGCTTTAACTATCCATTCAAGATTTACCTTTCAATAGGTTGCCATTAGAATAAGCTCAATGGTTGGAGAAAATTTGAAGAGCAAGAAATCAGAGATGCAGTCTTTGGCCTAGGTAGAGATAAGGCCTCCGGCCTAGATGGATACCTAATAGTATTTTTTCAATCTTTTTGGGATATTTTGAAAGATGATATTCTTCAATTGTTGGAAGAATTTTATTGGAGGGATAAAATTAATATTGTCATGAATTATACTTTTATTGCTTTAATCCCAAAGAAATATATCATTGCGGATATCAAGGATATTCAGTCTATTAATCTTATTGGCAGTCTTTATAAAATCATTGCAAATATTTTAGTTAATAGGTTGTGCCAGGTGATTCACATGGTTATTAAAGGATTACAATCAACATTCTCGAAGAATAGGCAAATTATGGATAGTATTTTGGTTGCACAAGAATGTATCCACTCAAGAATCAAGGATGATAAACCATACTTTATTTGTAAGCTAGACTTTGAAAAGACATATGATAAGGTTGGTTTGGGGGTACTACAAAGTATCATGCGTAAAATGAGTTTCATTCAAGATGGAGATTGTGGATTGACGGTTGCTTGTCTTCTACCCATATTTTCATATCTTGTTAATGGCAAAGCAACTAGTTTTTTTAAAGCATAAAGAGGACTAAGACAAGGGGACCCTCTTTCATATTTTTTATATACTTTAGTAGCTGAGAGCTTTAGTGTCATGTTTAATGGATTGACAATGCAAATTATCATATCAAGTGTTAATATTAGTAATAACGGTCTTATAGTATCACATTTACAGTATGCTGATGATACTATTATATTATGTGATCCCACGGTTACTGAAATCACTTGCTTATGGATTTTTTTGAAAAGCGCAGAACTCTCAATTGGACTTAAAGTTAATTTGAGTAAAACCAAGCTCATTAGTATTGGCTGTCCGTAAATGGTAGTATCAAGAATGACACATTTATTAGGTTTGGGTGTTGAGTCCTTACCTTGTACTTATTTGGGAATTCCCCAAGTAAATTCAAGGCCTTCAAAATCAATTTGGGATCCAGTGGTGGAGAGACTTGAGAAGAAACTGGATACTTAGAAAGCTAAAACTCTTTCTATGAAGGGAAGATATATGTTGATTAAATCCACTTTATCTAACCTCTCAGTATATTTTATGTCTTTATTCAAGATGAACCGTTGAGATACCTTTTCTCTGAGGTTTTCTCAAAAGCTATGAACCCGCTAGCATCTGTTAAAGAGGCTAGTGGAGTATTTATACTAATATTGTTTGACCCATTTCTTGTAGGTACAAAAGAGGTACAGACATATTCATTGAGGAGTATCAGACATTGTTGAAATTATTGAATGACACATATTTGATTCCAAATATGAATGATAGCTTTATTTAGGATCTTACCCCTTCGGGAAACTTTTCGATTAAGTCAACCTACAACCTATTATTTTCTGATCGTTGGAGAGAATTAGATGCTAGTTTATTCAAGATTAAGAAATTGCATGTGGCCCTTAAAGTGCAGTTATTCTTATGGATCATGTGTCAAGATAAATTAGCAATTGTTGACAACTTGAAAAAGATGGGGTTTATTATCACCAATATATGTATCCTGTGCAAAGCCAGTGATGAAACTTCGCAACATATTTTCCTCTCATGCCCTTTGTTACTTATCTTTGAGATTGGGCTCGTCAGTGCCTCAATCTGTTATTACTTTTGCCCCAAAATGTTGGAGCTCTTCTTGACTAATGGATCACACCCGGTATTTCAATGATAGGAACTATCTTTTAGAGATCTATGTGGGTTAGCCTTCTTTGGAACGTGTGGAAGAAAAGAAATAGAAGAGTCTTTGATAGTATAAGTGCAGATCTGTCTACATTAAAATCGAATATTTTGGCAGTTGCATCTGATTGGTTCCTTGCACATAAGGATAGTGGCTTCATTCCTTAAAGTCTTATCATTAGCAATCCTTCAGCTGTGGCGACTTTGGGTATTACCATCAAGACTCGTAGTGAGGTTGTTTGGATACCACCACCAGTGAATTCCTTCAAACTTAATTTTAATGGAACTTCACTTGGTAATCCAAGGTTAGCCGGCTATGGTGGACTCATCAGAAATAATTTGGGTCACATTATCTGTTCTTACTTGGGTCTTTGTGGTATCAAAACAGCAAATGAGGCAGAAGTATGAGGTTTATTAAAAGATATGAAATTGCTATGCACTTTGGAAGGGGACATGATTATCGATGGACACTTGGCAAATGTCATTGCTTGGAGTAAGAGAAAGGCCAAAATCCATTGGAGATTAAGGACAATTCATCAAATTTGGGATATTTTGTCAACCTCTATGGCAACGGTCCAACATTATTATAGAGAGACGAATAAAGATACCGATGTCCTTGTTAAAGGAGGTGTCCATACTCCATCTCTATTGGTTACTTCTTTTCTGTAATGTTGTGCCATTGCTTGAACATCTTGTATTTTACATATAAAATAATGATAAGTCATACATACGTTACCGTTAAAAAAAAAACAAAAAAGATTTACGCACGGACCCTAAAATTTTTCTCAAAATATGAAATGCTCCATTTATAGGTGAAAATTACAAAAAATATAGGTCAACTTTTTTTTTTTTTAAATTACCCCTCAGTCCGGGACATCCTCGGACATAATTTTAATATTTTTTCGTTAGTAGGGTAGTGCCTTACTAACAAAAATATTTTAAAAAATAAAATTAAAATTCAAACAGAGGATTCCTTCCTTAGATCAAAGGGTAATTTTGAAAAAAATAAAAATAAAATAAATTAACTGACCTATGTAATTTTTACCTATAAATAGATAATTTCGTACTTTAGAAAACATTTTAGAGTCCATAGTACGTAAATCACTCACCCCCTAATACATTGGAACTATTTTTCCTTATTGTTTAGAACCTTTTAACTTCTTCCTTTTACCTTTATCACGATAAATTTTCTTGTGATAATGACTTTAATAATATTCTGGTAAAAGAATTTATCACAATGTTTTAGGCCCTCAAGTTATTATCATGATAAGAACTTTTATGGATAAGGAAATGCATGTAATTTAAGAGCAAAATTGGCATTTTGAATATGTAAAACGTCATTTACCGAAAAAAGGCTCTAGAAATCTGAGTAAGGCAAGTGGGGAGGAATGTTTAAGGACAACAACATAAATATGTAATTAAAGCGCTTAAAATGAATAATAAAAATTCTAGTGATTTTTTATGGATCTTAAATTTTTTTTTAAAATATAAAATGTTTCATTTATAGGCAGAAATTACAAAGAAAGTTGGTTAACCCATTTTTTTATTTTTTTCATAATTGCCCTCGGTCTGTAGATTCCATCTTCATACCGAAATTCCTTTTTTTTTTTTTTTTTTAAGTTTTTCGTTAGTAGGGAAATTAAATTTGAAATTAAAACTAACAAAAAAATAAAAAAATTAATTAAAATTCCCAAAACAGAGGAGAAATTTTGAAAAAAATAAAAAAATACAAGTTGACATACCTTCTTTGTAATTTTCACCTATAAACAAATAATTTCGTATTTTAGGAAAAATTTTAGGGTGCCGACGTAAATTACTCCAAAAGTTAATATTTAGTTTGGGCGTGGTTTTTATAAGATTGCAACTTTAAACAATCCAATTAAGGTGCACCTTTAAATTTTATAACAATAAGTAATTTTGGTATAAAAAATTATTAAAATTATCTTAAAATCTATTTTCATATCTAATTATAAAGCTTTAAACTCCAAAAATGATTAAAATAAAATAGATCTATAAACATATGAAAATCTTGAAAATAAATGGTCTAGATCATGTGTTGTAAGATGCATTATTTTAAAAACTCAATTTTGTTTTTTTCATATTCATTCATCTCGATGTCGAGATGATCAATTAGAGGGTTTTTTAACATTAAAAAGACCCTTGTAAGATGGATTTTTGAGATATATATATGTAATTCTTGCGATCATATATAAACTTTTTCCTTTTAGTTTTGACATAATGATGCCATTCCAATTACTATGACACTTCTCAAAGGTAGGCTGGATAGATGTCGGTATACACGCGGATGACTTGATAGAAATCCTTATTTTTAAATTCAAGAAAAAGGAGAGAATCCTTTACCAAATTACACAAAAAAAAATGGACAATCTTCCGCTAAATTGAAAACTTGATGCTTATTAAAAAATATGATTGATTTCGTTTAATGCGACTATTGTTAATACGGAACTTCGCAGGGCTAAACAAAAATGAAGCATTTATCCTTCATTATTATTCTGAGAAAACACCAACGCATCATTCATCATTTTGAACTTTATTAGATCCCTCGCTCTCTCTCTCTCTCTCTCTCTCTCTCTCACCTAAACGGTATATTTGAAATTTGTCGCCTCCACTTTTAAAAATGAGGATGGCGCACCGGTTTCAAAACGGGATTCTCAAGGGGTGTCCCACTTATGTTACATATCATTCTCACCTTTTTTCTACGTTATTTCCTGCCAAGATGATGTTACAGAGAGAGTACTGAATTTCGGTAAAAATTAAGTCTCTAAATTACTCTTTTTTCAGTCATTGAGAATGAGAACAGAAGCTAGAAAAAAAGCGAACAAAAAATACAATAAAATTTCTGCAAAATTACACTTCAAAATTCCTCTTTTTACAGAGAAGCTAGTCCTTACAAGAACTGGAAAACAAGTTACCTACAGTTAAATCGTGGCAAAAAAAGTTAAGTAATGCAAATCTCTAGAGAGAAGTAGAAATGAAGACTATTATAAATTTAGCGAGAAAGAAAGAGATAAGGCACTTCCTTCTCTGTAATATTGAAAACCAAATCCTCGTCAATCCTCACTTCATGTAACTCTCTTGAAACTGCATTGCCTGTTCGATGGAGATCACGCACTTCCCTTCGCTGTAAAGCTTCCTCTGAACACCAGACGAACCCATCAAGACCTGAAGCATCTGCTGCCTCGAAAGACACCCAAAATCGCTATATTCTCCATTTCCTTCCCCACAATCTGTCTTCACATCCGAGTTGGAAGGCATAGACTTCAACACCGAGATTTGAGCTTTCAGAAACCTAATGTATTTGTATGCCTCTCCAAGCATAGTTGCAGTATCCATTTTACTATCCCATGGCATTAGTTTCTCGAGGCTCCTGGTTAGTTCGCTGATCCTCTTCCTCCTTTGACGAGCATAAAAGCTCTGAGGCGCCATTGATGAACTTGAAGAAGAGAAATTAGGAGTATAATGAGTTGCAGAAGATGGAAGTTCCATGGTTGATGGTCCAGAAGCCCAATAATGGTTCATTGAAGTTTCAGAAGATGCTAAACCGAGAGATGAAGGACCAAGAGGAAAAACAGGGTTAGAATGAGTTGGAGATAAGCTCGGAGTGGAATCAGCAGAAGAGTGAACAGACTGGTTCTGGCTCGTCTTAGAACTCACGCCCTCTATAAAGTGCTGAAGGACGTGTTCGAGAGTGTAGCATGAACAAGATCTCAAGCGTTTATGTGAAGCCTCTTCCTCTTCAGCTCTCTTAATGGAGGATTGAGAATCACAAACGACAGAAGGAGAAGAAGCATTTGAAAGATTTGCTTGATGAGTTTCATGTCCTGATGATGAAGCAGAGAAATGATTTGAACTGACAAACAATGGCGCGGGGATTGGAGAATATGAGGTTACCAGGGTTTCTGAGGCACTCTCTAGAGAGAGAAGATCCGGCAAAGCCTGAAATTGCAAATGGTTTAGAGATTCAATCATGGTTTGGTCCTTTTCGCCATTAAAAGGGTTTATCAGTTCACCACTAGAAGGGTTTGTGAGGTTCTGGAAAAGCAGATCCGATAAACCAATCGCATGATTTTCAAGATCACCGTAATCCTCAACTGGTTCGTCCTTTGGTGTCTTGGTCTTGAACATGGTTCTAGGATTAGGGTTTTCTGGTGAGATTGCTCGGATGATCCTTTGAGCTTGAGAGCTCTGTTTCTTCTGCCCATGAAAACCCTGTTTTCCTTGATGGGGCAATGCACTTCCTTCATCGCCATTTTCCAGATTGTAGTCTGAATCCGGCAAACGAACGGCCGGATTTTGTTCCAGAGGTTGCCGGAAACTTGCTCGAGCTTTACGTTTCATGGCATATGGGGATTTCACAAGAGAAAACATGAGAATACAGAAGAAAGAGAGAGTTCAAAATTTAGTGAACTTGTAGAGCGGGCGAGAGAGATGTATTAATTTAAGCTGGTGGGGCAAGGTGCCACGAGGATAATTTTTACGTGCGAACCGGCTGTTGCCGGTCCCCTCGTGTGAACTGCCTGTTGCCTGTTGGGCGTGGGTGGCTCAGACGGTTACGCGATTTGCACGCGGCCTCTTCCGGTCGCTCTCACACGTGCTAAGGGGGACAGGATGTACGGAAAGAAGATCAGGGTGACAGGTGTCGGTTAAGCCGTCACTTCAAAAGGCTGCCATGCCGTTTACGAAAGAGGGGGCGTGCAGGATACAAGTGCGGTGGATGGCGTAGCATGCAGGGGGATTACGGCGAGGTTTTTTTCGGACTGGGCCCACGTCTTTGTCGGGCGAAGCAGGGTGACGGTCGGGATTTTTCAGGTGGCTTTTGCAAGACTCAGGAAATGTGATGTGAGACACAAAAGCCCTACCAATGATTAGTTTAGGATCGCTCGGGAGTATATTGTCTATTTACTCTTTCGGATAAAACCCTACCAAATGATTAGGTTTAGGATCCTAAAGTTTGGGGATATAACCTCTTACCTTTTAAGTGCTTGAAACAAATAAAATGACAACATTGAATAGAAACTATGGATTAACATCAATAATTTTTTTTTAATTGCACCTTTTAAGTACTCGAAACAAATAAAATGTCAAGATTGAATAGCACCTGTCAATTTTTTAAGGATACAGTTTGTATAGAGCTGAGGCTCTAAGCAATCAAAGTAAGGCACACCTTTAAATAGTTTTGAGAAATATAATTTTAATATTGAAAATATTTGTGATAGCGATAAAGTATATTTTTATCTTTAATTATAAAATTTAAAATTTAAAAAATCATGTAGATCAAGCAGATCTATGAAAACTTGAAAATTGACAATCCAAAAATGCGTTACAAAATGCACTATTTCTAAAATTTAAAATCCAATTTTTCCTCATGTCTATGCATCTTGATGTCGAGACGATCAATTTGAGGATATATGAGCATCAAAACAACATCTTCTAGTGAAATTTTTTAGGTGGGCTCTAATTTGATTGTTTAGAGCCTCGACTCTATATAAACTTTTTCTATTTTTTTAAGGAAAAAGTTTATACAGGCTCTAAACGAGGCTCTAAACAATCACTAGAGCCTACCCCAAAAATTTCATTTGAAGAGGTTGTTTTGATTCCCAAATATCCTCCATTTTATCATCTCGGTATCAAGATGCATGGACATGAGAAAAAAATGGTTTTCAAGTTTTAGAAATAGTGTATTTTGTAACGCATTTTTAGACCATCAATTTTCAAGATTTTCAAGTTTTCATAAATCTGTTGATCTACACTATTTTTGAAGTTTTAAACTTTATAAATAAAGATGAAAATATATTTTAAGGCTATCACAAAGATTTTCAATATTGAAATCACATTTCTAGATACTATTTGAAGGTAAGCTCTAATTTGATTGTTTAGAGGCTAGGTGAGATCTAAGTGATAGATATCTTAAATCTCAAATTTGATTCTTTGAGAATAATCATCTAAGGATTCTAATATGGGTACCAACATTTAAGATTGAAAAAAATCTCCCAAATAATTCATTTGACCAAGGGAATAAAAGTAAACTATGTTCCCAAGGGAGCATAGTATACGTGCTCAAATGACAATCCATGGCTTTTGGAATGACATAGCTTTGGCCTTGTGGTATTGAGTGACAATACAATATCATGAAAGTTTTACGAAAAAATAGCTTTTCTAATATCTAGAAAAAAAGGGCTTGTCAGTTGTAGTCATGTGCGGCGCAGTCCTCTCTCTCTTATCCATCATCAGCGGTTGCTTGAAAGGACCGAATGATTCTCCAAAAATTTCAATTTTTTTTAGATTAGGAGTAAGATGGCCAAAATCTAAAATCTAGTTCGTCAAAGGAATTTAAAATTATTTGATAATTATATATCATTTATCAAATATATAGTGAACCTAATAGGTAGTGTAAAACACACTGGTGGTGTCTTTCAAAATGACGGAAGGTATACCATGCGAGAGGTATTAGAAATATAATATAAAATTTTTTGAAAAATATAATTGATCTTATTATAATTTTTGCATTTTGTAATATCTATCGATATTTGTAAAGATTGATATAACCTAAACGTTCATTGAGTTAATTAAGGATTTTTATGGAATATTTTGTATGCGGGTTCTATAAGGCCTTAGTAAAGCCTCATTTCAAAATCTCACCATAAAATACAGTTCCAACATGCGAACCTTTATGATGGATTGGAGATCTATTTTCACCGCTGATTATGAAGTTTAACATTCAACAATGATACAGCTCTTGTCGACCTATGATAGTAGAAAATAGACCACTTAAATAATGTGTTATGAGATATTGTTGGCGAAAAGACGGTAAAAGATTTGTGGGAAAAATTGAAAAGTTTGTATCAAATAAAATCCCTCACAAACCAAATTTTTTTAAAAAGAAAATTGTATTCTTTGAGAATGAAAGAAGGTACAAATGTGTCGCAACACTCGAATGAGTTTAATAACATGATTTGTCAACTTGAGAGATTGGTGCGAGAATGGACGATGAAGATAAGGGGGTCACCTTACTTTGTTCATTGCCAGAATCTTATGATAACATTGTCACTACATTAAGTTGTAATAAATATGATTCTCTTGATTTGGGCTCGGTGTATAGTGCCTTACTTGCTGATGAACTTCGAAAGAAAGCATATTTGGGAAGTTCAATAGAGATGCAAATGAAAGCTCTTGTGGCAAGAAATCGATCGAATGAACATGGTGATTCATCGAGGAATCACTCAAGAAGTAATTCAAGATTTTGATCAAAATCTAGAGGGCCCAATGACAAGAATGTGTATTGGCATTGTGGGAAGCCCAGACATATAAGGAAGAATTATTTTAAAAGAAATGAAGAGAATTCTTCAAAAGCTCTTAAAGCGAGAGGTGTAAAGCCAAGTGAATCCAAGAATGAAGCAAATCAAGTTGAAGAGTCTACATCCGAGTTCATTGAAGTTGAAGTATTGATGGTGGCATATAATTCAATAATCTATAGAAGTTGGATACTTGATAATAGAGCCACCCATCACATGTGCCCCCATAGATAACAATTTGACTCATATGAGTGATGTGAAGGAGGATCGGTATCCTTGGCTAATAATTCCACTAGCAAGGTGGTTGGAATGAGTTCGGTTCACCTAAGGTTGTTTGATGGGACTATTCGGTCAATTAAGGATGTTAGGCATGTGCCGAAACTAAAAAAAAACTTGATTTCCCTCTCTTCTCTAGATTCGGAAGGCTATAAGTTCACCGGTCAAGGTGGAGTAATGAAAGTATCAAAAGGGACTCTAATTGTGACAAAATGAGTCTTAGTTGGGAGCTTGTACAAGTTATTGGGAAGCACAATGACAAATGATGAAGTGAATTCTATAGTCGAAGGTGAAAAAGTTTCATTTCACCTATGGCATAGAAGATTGGGGCATATAAGTGATAAGGGTATGGAGGTCTTGATGAAGAAGAATTTTATTCCTACACTTAAAATTGATGGATCCGAATTTTACGAGCATTGTGTCTATGGGAAACAACATATACAACTTTTGAAGGCCAGGAAGAATATAGGCAAGTGTAAACTTAATTATATTCAGTTAGATGTATGGGGCTCTTCACCAACTACATCTTATGGCGGTACATTATATTTTGTTTCATTTATTCATGACATCTTAAGAAAGGTATGGATCAAAACTCCTAAGTCAAAAAATGATATTTGTACATTCAAGAATTTTAAAGCTAAAGTTGAAAAATCTACCGGGCATCACATCAAAGTTCTTCGGACCGATAATGGTGGAGAGTTTGTATCAAATGAGTTCGAAAATTTTTGCAAGGTCGAGGGAATTACTAAGCATTACACAAGTGCCTACAATCCTCAACAAAATGATGTGACCGAGAGGATGAATTGCACTTTGATGGGGCGTGCGAGATGCATATTAAGCAATGTCAGCCTAAAATAAGAATTATGGGTGGAAGAAGTATTAATGACTTGCTATTTCATCAACCGATCACAATCGGTAGCATTAGGAAGCAAAACTTATAATGAGGAATGGTATAAAACTCCGAGTGACTACTTTGATTAAAAAAATTTTGTTGTGATGCCTATGCACCTATTCCAAGTTGCTAAATGAATAAATTAGATCCAAGGTCAAAGAAGTACATCTTTGTAGGTTATAGCAAGGGTGTGAAGCGGTACCGGTTATGGGATTCAAGTACCCAAAAAATAATCACTAGTCGTGATGTGCATTTTGATGAATCCAAGGTATTGGCAAAAGGGATGATGATAAATGATAATGGTCAAAAAGCGCAACAAGAGACCCAAAACACTTCCACCAAGTACAATTATGCTTTATGAGAATATACCCATTGATCATGGTGAAGAACTTGAGGAATTGGAAAGTCAAGATGAAGAACCACATGGCCATCATGATGAAGTTGTGCCTTTGGCACATAGTCGCTCTACTAGAGAAACTTGTGCACCCGAGTGACACAAAGATTATGTGGATTCAAATACTTTGCATGCTTTGATAGGCAAAAATGAAGAGCCAACATCATTTCGTGAAGCCATTGATAGTAATGGTACCGAGCATTTGAAAAGAGCTATGGAAGAAGAGATATTGACCCTTCAAAGAAACAAGACTTGGGATTTGGTGGAGCTACCAAAAGGCAGAAAGGTCGTTGGTTTTAAATGGGTGTTCAAGATAAATGGATGTGAAGACATCTTTTATACATGGAGAACTTGACGAGGAAGTGTACATGCAACAACCGTAAGGCTTAATAGAGAAGGGCAAATAAGGACTTGTGTGTAAATTGAAGAAGTCATTGAATGGGCTCAAGCAAGCATCAAGACAATGGTATAGAACATTTAATATGTTCATGATGAGCCTTGGGTATACAAGAAGTAAGTATGATCATTCCATCTATTTAAAGTTTTTTGATAATGGTACACACTTTATTTTAGTATGATATGTGGATGACATGCTTTTGGTGTGCAAAGATAAGGCAAAACTTGATGAGCTCAAGACTTTGTTGAGCAAAAGATTTGAGATGAAGGATCTCGGGTCAGCAAGGAAAATCCTTTGGATTGAAATTGAAAGGAATAAAAAAAATGGAATTATGTCATTATCTTAAAAGGGTTATATAGAAATGATGCTTGAAAAATTTGGCATGAAAGAAGCAAAGCCGGTGAAAATACCCTTAGCGTCTCACTTCAAATTATCTTCAATACAAAGTCCGTAGACGGAAAAAGAAAGAAGAAGCATGTCTAAGGTTCCTTATGTAAATATGATTAGAAGTTTAATATTTGCCCATGCAGTTGGTGTTCTAAGTCGGTTTATGGCAGACCCTGGAAATGTTCATTAGGAAGCAACAAAATGGGTGCTCCGGTCCTTAAGAGGAACAACTAGTTATGCAATAACATTTGGATGGACTCCAAATATAAGGTTTTGTGGATGCAAATTATACCGGTGATCTTGATAGAGGTAGGTTGACTACCGCATTTGTTTTTCGGTTTGCAAATGGACCGGTTAGTTGGATGTCAAGGCTCTAAGACACGATAGAATTGTCAGCTACCGAAGCCGAGTACATAGCTGCAACAGAGACATCAAAAGAAGTTGTATGACTTCAAGAGTTAATAGGTGACATAGGCATTATGTGCAAGCCCATAGAACTATTTTGTGACAATATGAGTGCTATCCATTTGGCCAAGAACCCAATTCATCACACGAGGTCAAGGTACATATTGGTTCAATATCACTATATCCGGTAAGTTGTTGAAGATGAACGAGTTCATTGGTCAAGATCAAGACCGAAGACAACTTTGCAGATATGCTTACAAAGACCATCCAAGTAGAGAAGTTAGAATGGAGTCCAACTTCCCTAGGTTTAAAGAAAGAAAGAAAGGAAGTGATGGATTGGCAAGGCAAGGATGTGATTTTGCATCAAGGTAGAGATTATTGAGACATGATGCTAAATCACCAGCCCTATGGTATACACCCTTTTGATAAAGGGTATTCTCATTACCAAAATATACCTTTGCTAACGGCTCTTAAAAAGGGTTATATATATATATAGAGAGAGAGACGTGCGAATGAGTGAGGGAATATAGAAGCGCACGGGCATGAGAGAAAAAAGAAAAAAAAAGGGTGAAAACTTAGAGAGAGGTTTTGGCGAGAAATATGGGGTTTTTACGATATAACCCTAACGCCACCATTTGGGATCATCTTGGGCCGGTTTTTTATCTGCATTTCTTTGCCGCTGTGGTGAATCGAAGAAAGGAGTCGACTATAGGTGGTTTTGTGGTAGGAAGTTCTTTGTTTAAACATTCCTTGAGATTGTATGAGGTAACTCTATATAACCTCAATCTTGTAAGTTTTCCTCTTGATAGTGAATACACATTTGCCGTCTTACCCGTGGACGTAGCCCATCTTGAGTCAACCTCGTATATGTGTGTATCCTTCTCTACTTTCATTTGTGTTGTACTTTGAAGATTTCTCATATTGCTTGTTTTATTGATTTTATATTTTTTCAATCATATTGCATTTGTTATTACATCTTGGGCATGTTATTTGAGTATTGAAATCATAAAGGTATAGTGCTCACTACATCTAGTGGGATTTGAGATATCCCGATTTGCTCAAAAGAGATGATTGGGTTATCTCCATTTACAACAGCCTCCATCCTATTTATTATCATTCTTTTAGTATGAAGGAATGATATGGGAGCAAAATGCGAATGGAAGGTCCTCAATAAAAACAAAGGTCTGGAAAATCCCTATTTCAAATAAGATCCATACGTTCGTAAGGGGTATTAATGTGGAGTAAGTTGCTAATAAACTGTGGTGGAGAGAGATGAATGTCCCTAAAATATATTTGATGTGTAAACTTGATGGTCTGTATTAATCTTGTATTATTACCATGTGCATTAGCCTCAAACTTTTGTAATGGTTATTTCAATTGGTTGATTAAAGGGGAATATCAGCTGCTAAATAGTGAACCGCTATCAAATATGGTGGAGTTCAATTTTGAACTCTATGAGATTCAAATTCAAACGGCAACTATTCAAATTTAAACGGGAAGGGTTATCGCATCATTAACCATTAAAATGGAAGATGAGCAACTCAAGATCATCACATATCAACAATTTTCTTTTTCAACAAACTCTCTGTCCAAATCTATTAAAATACTTTGATCAACAAGAGAGGGAATATTTTCACAACTTTTGTGATCTTTTCGACCTGGGTTCTTTGCACACTTTGAACGTTGTTATGCATGCGAGTTATGATCATGTGATTCTATGACATACGGGTGTGCCATAGGACCCCTCTTCTCCACCCTTCGATCTACCGCCAACCTTTTCTTTTTTTTTACAAGAATACTGAATATTATTGATTCAAAGAAGCAATTACAATGACATAATTAAAATAAATGAGAAGATAAAACCAATGAGGCTAAAACACCTCCTTTCTTAGCCAAGTTGTCTGCAATGGGATTCGTTTCTATGTAGACATGGTTGAAACTAAAATTGTTGTAAGAAAATAAATCCATAATTTTCAACATAATGACCGAGGCCACCAAGGAGGTCTAGACACACAATTGCACCAATTAATGACTTTGCTATAGTCCCCTTCTATAAGTAGCGCATTCCCCAGACCTTTCTCCTTCCAAATCCTCACACCTTATAACAATGCAACCATTTCCGCATGGTTAGCAATAACCACTCCACAAGGGTAGCATAGCAGAAAATAATACTATTACCACTTTCTCTACACACACCACCTACCCTTGCCTTCCCTAGATTCCCAAATGACAAACCATCAAAATTAAGTTTTAAGCATCCAAAAATTAATGGAACCCAAATATATCTGGGTCTTACCATAATGAATCTCAACGATATCAAATGAGTTATATTATTCTCAATATCAATCCTAGAGACTCCTCAACCTTCCTTCGTCACTCTAAATCAACTCCAAGTTCGAAATAATTTTTTTTTTTTTTTAATTCTACCACTTCCACTTCCACATCATCAAAAGTCTTTCCTTTTTAACCACATCTGCCATATAATAGCTCCTCAAAAGATATTCCATAACATTCCACCAATCTTCATAATCCTATAAATCTTCATCTGATTCACAATATGAAACACTAAAGAAGGTACGGGAAATAACACTCCTACTTTCTGCATCGCCCAACACCATAATTGCTAAATATAAGGTTATTAACCATTAGAAACTTTCTTTGAGCCAACACCCAAATAAAAGCTTGCACATTATGAGGAATTCTCCATTTCCAAATCTCCCTAAGTATTGGCTAATTCCAGCAAACACGATCATGAAACAATAAATGAAATGTAGATTTAACTGAATAAACATTATCTCTCTCCAACTCCCTAACAGCCTAATCATTCCCATGATTTGAAATATGAAGTCCCTCCAATGTTTTTAATAATGAAAAAATATTACTCTGTAGCAATGAGAGGTAACCAATTGTAAAGACAATTTGTACTCCATACCATTGACTGCCCATCTGAAGATCCAATCTCATTTACCTTTACCATAAGTTGAGCACTTCAAAAAAAAAAAAAAGTAACGATAAAGTAGCTTTAAAGGCATATCAGAAGCCCATTAAGGATACCAAAACAAAGTTGTATCCCCTTTGCCTACTACCCATCTAGAATATCGAATAACGAAATATTTCATTGATGTTATTGCCTTCCAAATAAACGATTGTCCACCACCTTGCCCTCTAGCAATGATATCATAACAAGGATTAATACCATATACATATTCCAACACTTCTTTCTAATGATAATTATTATTTTGCATATCACGCACCACTATTTTGCACTCAAAGATTGATTTACAAATGTCAACTTATAGATACCCAACCCTGCTTCGTTCTATGGTGTACAAACTTTATCCAACTAACCAAATGAAACTTTTTCACCTCCTTATCCGATCCCGGTAGGAAATTCTTCATCTACGTGTTGGGTTACCTTGGGAACTGGACAACCGGTAAACCATGACAAATACTTAATGTGACATTGAACCAAAACTCCCGAACCCCAGGTCACATCAATGGCCGCTATTTTCTAATGGCATGCTCCCGTGGACCAAGAAAGAGAAGACAGAAAAAGGATCAAAGCTTGAAAGATCAAAAACCCCATAAAAAATGCCACTCTCTCACCTCTCTTACCCATTCCAAAAATCACAAAACAAAAGCTTTTTAATGAGGCTGGAATCTCATAGCATTTATCAATCTTTCTCTCCAATTTTTTTGGGGTAAATCATTCTTCTCTTTTTACCATTAACCTACTGGGCTCACCCAATCGAGCCCTCTCACACGAATGTGAATGTGCACTGCGGAACTTAGATTTATTAGACGTAAAATAAACGAAAATTGATGTGTGTGTATGAGTGAAAATTGTTCAATAAAGTAAATAAAATAAAAATAACTTATAGGCATCGAAATTTACATGGTTCATCTTTTAAGGCTATGTCCATAGGAGAAAGCGACAAATCTACTATTAAAATAATGGTTACAAAGTTCTTCTAAGAAACAAGTTTTTTTAAGCTCTCTAATTTCTTCTAAAGGGTTTTCTCTCTTTAGGTTTTCTCTTTTTTAGGTGCTTCTCTCTCTCTCAAAGAAAAAGTTTTCTTTCTCTCTCTAACAAGCTTATCTCTCTCTCTTCTTCTTCTTTGGAAGAGAAGGATGATTGTATTTCATCTCTCTACAATAGAAAGGTTCCAACCAATAAGAAGATGTTTAGGTTAAACCCACCAAGAGAGCCACAACTACCCACGTGATGCACTTTTATAATTTATGCTCTCTCTAAGGGCACATTTGTTTTCCTGAAAGATATATTATGGAAAGTTGAATGTTTTGTTTTGGAATATTTAAATAAGTTCTAGATATTGTATTCGATAACCTGTTAGAATGTTAAGAAAATTCTGAGTACTGCGTTTGATAATATATATTTATATATTATGTTAAAATATCTATATTATATATTTTATTATATTAGATATTTATTTATTAATTTAATTTATATTATATAATATATATTGATTATATATTATATGTAATATTGTATAATAATATATTATATCATATTAATAATACTAATATGATGTATTTATATTATACATAGTGAATAATGATCAACAAAATAGGTCTGAAAAATTAAGTTCCTATTCCCCTCCTAGGAACTTATTCTTTCACTTTTTAACAAAGAAATGAGAACTTTTGTTGAAAGATTAGTTTCCGAACTTTAGATGGAAATTGTGAAATAAATATGGAACTTTTTAAAAATTTTGAAAGAATACTTTTAGAAAAACAAACACGCCCTAAGAGAGATAAGAATAAAAAAATAAACACGCCCTAAGAGAGATAAGAATGAAATATTTGACCACTTTATTTACTCTTATCTCATATCATGTGGGGCTTACATGATGATCTCCCTTTTTTTTAAAGAAGTCTATAACATCTCACGTGGTTATCCACTACAACCTAATGGGATATATTACCATACTGCCCTTGATGAGCAAAAAGTGGATGTCCTACCTCATGGGACAACATTTCTTAACAGTCTCCCCCTCTTATCCCATAAGGGAGGATCTTCTTTGCAGATTAATTGGGTGCTCAAATGGCATCCATGTCAGTCATGCTTCTGCATAGTTCTTGCTTATCTCTGGCTAGGGTCTTGGTTATCATTTCTGACTTATTTTGGTCGGTATGGATTTTCTCTACCTGCAATAATTTCTTCTCTAGAACATCCCGAATCCAATGATAATGCACATCAATGTGCCTTGTCCTAGACTTGAAGCTCGTATTTTAGCTCAACTGGATAGTTCTTTCACCGTCATAATAGATAATATAATTGCATATTTCCAGCCCAGCTCCTGAAGAAATCTCTTCATCCACATCATCTTCTTGCAGGCTTCCATGACTGCAATGTACTTTGCCTCGGTGGTCGACAAAGCGATACATTTCTGTAGTTTGGACTGCCATGAAACAACTCCCCTACAAAAGTAAACAGGTATCCCGAAATTGACTTCGTGGAGTCTACATCTTCAGCCATGTTTGTATCTGTGTACCCCTTATAATACAGGTTTTTCTCCCCGAAAGCTTAAATTTGGATGTTCCTATGAGATCTCTGAATATTCAATTGACTGTTGCCCAGTGTTGAATCTGCCCATTTCATCAACTATGTGTACGCTATATGACATCATGCATACCGTGGCATACATCAAACTTTCTACGACTGACACATAGGGAACTTTCTGCATTTTTTCCTTCTTTTTTTGATTGAAGGGCTCTGCTTGTCACTTAACTCTAGTGCCTTCTTGCATTTAGGAAACTTTATGAGGTTATAGATATGATTCTTATGCAAGAATTCGATTCATCTTTCATAGTTTTAACCCACATCTTATTCTATTTGTCGCGCTGGACTTCTTGAACAGGTTGCTCCTCCTGTTCCACATCACCCAAAATTGATATGTCAAACTTTTGGGAACATCCACTTGTTGCACTTTTCCCCTGTCTTTATGTACCATGGTGGTAGGAATTATAACCAATTATAAACCATTGAAGATTCGTGCCTTTTCTGACTTCTTCATGTCTCCAATAGCAATATCTTATTGAAAGACCACATCCTTACTCCTGATCACCTTTTTGTTCTTAGGATCCCATAGCCAATAGCTGAACTCTTCATCTAAGTATCCTACGAAGATGCATAGGAGTGCTTTCTCTTTGGATCTTTGTTCCTTGGGCATGTGTATCAATGCCTTGTATCCAAATACCCTCAAGTGTAAATAAGAGATATCTTTTATGTTCCAAACTTTTTTTGGGATTTCACCATCTAGAGGAAATGATGGGGATCTATTTATTAGGTAGCATTATGTGAGGACTGCTTCACCTCAATATGGCTTTGGTAACTTGGCGGCGGATAACATGCTCCTAACGTTTTTCATAATAGTGTAATTCATTCTTTCAGGTAGAACATTATGTTGGGGGGTATATGTCACTATATTTTTGTACCTTATGCCATACTTGTAGCTTTTGAAAGTATTTGAGGTGTATTCCCCCATTATCCGATCTGAGACAAATTGGCAGCTTGCATGTCACCATTTCCATCTTTGTTTGGAAATTCTGAAAGATCTCAAACACCTTATATTTCATTTCTATCAAATACACCCACACCTTTCTTAAAGCATCATCAATGAGGGTGACAAAGTATGATGTGCCACAAAGTTACTTCACATTCATGGACCACACACATATGAATACACCAGATCTAGGATTTTCATATTTTTAGAGCTCTTACTCTAGAATGAGACTCTATGTTGTTTGCCTAGGAAACAATGGTTACATGGGGTCAAAGATGCATTCTTGACACTGATAATAATCTGCTTTCTTTCTAAGATTTTCCTTCTACTTTCACTTGTGTGGCCAAGATGCCTGTGTCATAAGTCTTGTGAGGGTTCTTCTAGGGCATTAACGTCACTATTAGAGACTTGCACCTGTGTTATGTAGAGTGAACAACTCTTATTCTCTTGTGCTATGATAAAAGATCCCTTTGTCAGCTTCTACTGTCCCTTATCGGACATTGAGTGGTCCCTTCATCATCTAAGCACCCGTCTTGAGATGAGGTTTAGATGAATATCAGGTACATGTCTGACAACCTTTAGCACAAGCTTCATCTCGATATCAGTCTTGATGTGCACATCTCCCTTACCCACAGTCTTTGTGAAACAATTGTTCCCTATCTTTATGGAGCCAAAACCTCCGGCTCTGTAAGGTAAAATAGTGTCTATGTGGAGCAACATGACACGATTCTTCGACATCTACAACCCAATCTGAGTTGCATGAACCCGATGTGATATTGATGCAACCTTCACAACAGTTTTCAACCACACAAAAATATGTGGTTCTTACAGTGATTTTTTAGCCAACATTCTTGGCATTGTTTTCATTCCGCTCTTTCTTGAGGTTCCAACACTCTTTCTTGATTTTCCTTTCTTTGCTGCAATAAAAATATGTGATCTCTTTTCTCATCTTCGATCTAGCTTTATCATTAAATCCATTTGGTCAGTTTTAGTCGACATTCCTTGATATTCCTCAATTTGTGACAAGAGCTTGTGAGTTCGATGTGTTGGAGGATTTTCTTCTCATCTCCTCATTTAGCAGGTTGCTAGTGACCTGACAGGTGATGAGTTTTCGTTCTATCTATCGCCACAAACCGTTGATGACCTCCCTGTTAAAGAATCCTATGTTGGTGATTCCCTTGTTCCAATGCTCGCTGATGGGGAAGTGACTAAACCTGATCTACCCGCCTCAAGAAGGAAGGAGTTAGCTATTGATGAGTCCGAACGAATAGCTCTAGTCTAAATTCGAGACGTTCTAACAACCCTACCTTTCCCATTAGGCAATTCCGAATTCAAAGTCTCTGATTTCCCATCCGCTTTTGGATTCGATCCCCTGGCCAGTAAGGAATAACCGGTGGAATACTCACAAAGACTAACAGGGTCTCCCATCTGTCTGATAATGAACCGAGCAAAAACATAACTTGTAGCTCATCTTCCAGGAATAACTTCATCGTTGGGAGTTGGTTAACAATACTTTGCACTCCATTCAGGTGCTTTGCAACGAATCCCTCGTCCCTTAACTTCATGTTCACCAATTTTCGAATCAAGAACGACTTATTTTCGGTGGTCTTTGTCTCGTACAAGTCATGTAGCTTATCCCATAATGAATTGGAGAATGTCTCCGTCGACACATGGTGGAATATATATTTTTCCAACTATTGTTGGATAGTTCTGATAGCCTTTTAGACCAATCCGTTCCACTCATCATCTGTCATACCTTAGAGCTTGTGTTCTACCCTTTTAATGAGTGTGTACAAGTCCTTACAATATAATAGGTCTTCAATCTTTGGCTTCCAGATAATCCAGTTATTCCTGTTGTATGATATCATCCTACTCTCGGTACTGGAATCCATCTTTAATCCATATACATTATCTTTTATATCCCTATATTCTATTCACTGGCGGTCGGGGATATTCACTGTGTATCAAGCTCCCACTGTTGGTCTAGTATTTGTTGACAGTCAAGAATCCGTCATCTGTCAAGGATCTATTGTCTGTGAATTCATCGACAGTCAAGTATCCTTCAGGTGTCAAGTATCTGTCAGCAGTTAAGCACTCATTGGCTGTCAGGACATTACCGTTAGTCAATATGAGTCACCGGCAGTCAAAGTTATTTATTGTCTGTCGGTCAAGACCTTCATTACTTAGTGGCTACTCACCGATAGTCTTTGACTGACAACGTGTCCCAAAACACTCTGTTCGGTGGTCAAATAAGAGCTAGCCTACACGGACGTTTTCTTCTTTGCTCGTTCTACGACCGCTAGGCTCACTAAACCAGTAAATGGTGATAGGGATGACCAAGAGATGTATCAAAGTCAAGGGAAACGTGCTTTGATATCACTTGTTGGGTTCACCAAGTCAAGTCCTCTTATACGAATGCAGATGCATCCGGCATAACCTATATTTATGGGACACAAACTATACGAAAACTTATGTGAGTGTGTGTATGAGCGAAAATCATGCAATAAAGTAAATAAAATAAAAATAATTTACTAGTACCGATATTTACGTGAGTCGCCTTTTCAGGCTACGTCTACGAGAGAAAGAGACATATCCACTATTAGAGTAATAGTTAAAAAATTCCTCAAAGAAGCAAGCTTTCTTTGGCTCTCTAGAGTATTTTCTCTCTAAGTTTTCCCTCTCTGAGGTTCTTCTATCTCTCATAAGCTTCTTTTCTCTTTTGAATGCTTTCACTCTTTAAAAGAAAAGATTAGCTCTTTCTCTCTATTAATCTTCTCTCTCTCTCTCTCTCTCTCTCTCTCTCTCTCTCTCTCTCTTATTCTTCTTCTCAATAAAAAAAGGTTCATTGTATATCTTCTCTCTACACTGGAGACGTTCTAACAAATAAGAAGTTGTTTAGGGCAAGCTTTATATGCTCCCCCTACAACATAAAAGTTATATAATTCCCCTTATCCAACTGTCCATTTTGAATGGAGGGTTAAGATTGCCTCAATCACAATGTCACGTCTTTACACTATTTTATTTTTAATTTTTTTTCTATAAATTATTTTGACACCAAATTTTGTACATCCAATCCTCTATTAAACTCGCACTAACGAAAAATATAAAAAAATATTACCAATAAAATACTTTGAGACGTCGGATCTAAGATCAAATGGTGTGTGGCTCTCTTAATAAAATTGGACGGCTAGGTAGTGGGGAAGCTGTAGGGGAAGTATAGAAACCTTTCCCTTTGGTTAAATCCACCAAGAGAGCCAAGACTACCCACGTGAGGTCATTTTATAATATGTTCTCTATCTAATAAAGATAAAGATGTAATCTTCGACCACCTTATTTAATCTTATTTCATATCATGCGGGGTCCGCATGACGATCTCCCATTTTTTGAAGAAGTCTACAATTACTCACATGAGGTTTATCACTCAACTTATTTTCATGAAGTGGTTATCACTGCAACAACTTAATGGGATATATTCCAACGAGAAAATTACATAGAAATCCGTTATACTTTGCATTATTATGTATCTACCAAATACTTTCCGTTATTACACTTGTATCTGTTTTTTATCTTCTATAACACTATTTTAAAAAACAGACAACTTTACCCCTTTTCGGATGTTCAGCATCCGAATCTCTGCGTTTTTTGGATGTTCAACATCTGAAACTAGCCGCAACTCTGGTTTCGTATTTTCCTATTTTCCTATTTTCGGATGTTCAACATCCGGTTTTTTGTGTTTTTCGGATGTTGAACATCCGAAAACAGTGGGATATCTAAAACTTTCATATTTTACCGGAAAAATGTTGAATTCGGTTGTTCAACAACCGAAAACTTTCGCGCTAAGTTTTCCCGCCTCGATGGAAAGTTTATTTTTTTTCTTTTTATAAAGTTGGGGAAAATGGACAGGATACAGTATCTTTGGCGCATCATACCCCCTTTACTGTCCTCTAATATAGTAACCCACAAAGTTGAAGAGATTGACTCACTATTTGGATGTAATTGGTACCATTCTTATACTTGTGTTGATCAATTTATGTTTATTTTTTGTTATTTTATACAATATTATATTGTTATTAATATTTTTTGTATATTGTTGATTAATAAAAAAATGATTAATATTGATGAAGCTGTTTGTTTTGTATAATTATTTGTTGTTTGTAATACGGTGATAAATTGTATCTGTTTTGGCTAAATATTCTTCATCTTGTTTGTTTGCATTTAAATTTGTCGTTTATTTTGTGTTTATGTGAGTATTTGTTGTTTTCTATTGTTTATTGTTTACTAGTCACATTTTTAGTAGTACACTATTTCAATCAATTATGTAATACTCAGATTGTGTGAACCCTAAAGTAGTTAGAAAAATCCCAATTTTTGATATTCCTTGTTTAGCTAAATATTGTTCAACTTGTTTGTTTGTATTAACATTTATTGTTTATTTTATTTTTATGTGAGTATTTGTTGTTTTCTTTTATTTATTGTTTACTAGTCATAGTTTTAGCAGTACACTATTTCAATCTATTATGTAATACTCAAATTTTATGAACCCTAAAGTAGTTAGAAATATCCTAATTTTTTGTATTCCTTATTGAATTGAATTTTGTAACACAAATTTTGCTATTCATTTAATACAGTAGCATTGACAATGGCTTCCGAGGGAGTGTAACTAGTATTCCTGTATGGGGGGTCTTTTGAGACGAATGCAGATGATGGACGTGTTACTTATAAAGGTCGAAAATTGAAGGTCACCAAGTATAATGGAAATACATTTTGGTAATTTAACCAAGTGTGATCCAAACAAATTAGCTATTATGTACCACAACACAAGTCTATCTAGTGAGCTTAATTTGATTGATGTAAATGATGATATAGATGTATCTTTTATGTTGGGAGGGGAATCTTGGAGAATTGTAGTATATATTGCCGCTGCAATAGAGCCACAATAGGAATCTGTTGCTGATGGCCCATCTTCAAGTAATAGGTATATCTACAATTTATTTTTTTATTTGTAAATTTCTTTAATTTAATCTTATATGTACAGAAAGTGTTGCTCCATCTTACATTCTATCTTTTGTCAATAGTCGACATAACGCTTTACCTGATCAAGATCAAAACATTCAAGTGGTGCCCAACCTTGAGCTTGTACCAGAGCATGATATAGAGGATATTGAACCACTAGAGAGTCCATGTAGAGGAGTTGGTAACGAGGTTCAATTGAATGTTGGGTAATTTTTTGAAAATTTTAATGAATGCCGGCATCATCTAGTTGATTTTGCAATCTACAACAATTTTGTTCTAAAGTTTGACAAAAGTTATTTGCGACGGGTGTGGGCAAGTTGCAAGGCCAAGGGGATGTACATGGCAAGTGTGGTACTTACGAGTTGACAGTACCGCATACTTTAAAATGAAGTCTATGGTTAAAGAGCACACATGTGGTGGTCAAATAGGGAGGGTCCATCAGCCATTAGCTCGTAGTGATTAGGTGGCAAAAAAGATTAAAGGCCGCCTTATTGACCAATCAAAAATTAAAGCAAAAGACATCATAAAGGATGTCCAACGTGATCACGGGGTCAGGTTTTCCTACATGCAACCTTGGCAGGGAAAAGAGGTTGCTAGAGAGATGATAGATGGATCACAAAAACAACAATACCATGACCTCCCCCTGTATATGGAGAAGATCTGAAGAACCAACTAGGGAACTGAAGTTTGCATCCACACAAATGAAAGCAAGTTCAAACGACTATTTATTGCTTATCATCCATGCATTATGAGTTTTGTTAATAGATGCAAGCCACTAATTGGTATTGATGAGACATTCTTAAAAGGAAAGTATCAAGGCATAGTACTGTGTGCCATCGCGCTAAATGCAAATAATGAGCTCTTCCAATTGGCATTTGCACTGGTTGAGAAGGAGAGCTACCATAGTTGGTATTGGTTCTTAAGTATATTGAGTGAGCTATTTAATGAGTATCCAAATCTGCCTGCCTTAACAATTCTATCAGATCTACAGAAAAGCCTGCCAGAAGTAATAGAGAAATGCTTTCCCACATGTTTTCCATCATTCTGCATGCGACATATGGGAGAGAACTTGAAGGGCTTTATGAAGAAGTCAGCAAATACTAAAGTATTGCTGATGCTGTTTTAGAAGGCTGCCCGTAAAGCGACCATTGGTGGGTTTGAAAAAGTAATGTTTGATATACAGTGTGCTGACCCAAATGCATATGAGTGGATTAAGAATATCTCCCCCATATTTTGGGCAGATGCTTATTTTCCCAGGTCTAGATACATACATCTTACCTTTAACATGTCCGAGTCTTTCAATGCTTAGATTTTATCTACTCGAGAGAAGCCGATTATTACAATGTGTGAAGAAATAAACGTAAAGTTGATGACCAGGTTTGAAGAGAAGAGGGAGTTAGGTAATACTTGGAGCAGCATACTAGTACCAAATGCCCAAGAATTACTCAACTTGCGAAAGATGAAGGCTTGATTTTTTCACACAGTTATATCTTCTATGGACACACAGTTTGAGATCCACTATCTTGGGAAGAAGTATGCTATCAATTTAACGCATTGGACCTGCAGTTGTAGAAAATGGCAACTCAGTGGTATTCCGTGTGCTCATGTCATTACGGCAATTAATAATATGCATTTGGATCCCTGCTTTAAGTATTTCACCGTGGAATATTTTAAATGGGCCTTTCAAACTCCCATTGAGCATGTCCTGGATGATATTGAGTTGACAGGTATGTTCAACAGGACAGTGTTGCCACCAAGGACAACACGCCTTACCGAAAGGCCAAAGAAGCAACGAAGAATATCTGAGACCGAACAGCCGATCACCAAGTCTTTGAAGTACAAACGATGTGGCATAGTGGGTCATAATATGAGGATATGCAGAGGACTGATAAAGTGAATTACTTGTTGTTAATATTGTGTTTTTTAGATTGCAAATAGGCTATGTTAATTTGTAAAGGCTTCATTCAAAAATGAAAAAGTTTCATATAGATGAGAAATCCATTGCATTCATTGCCAATCTTTGTGTGGAGAAAGATGATTTCAATATTGGAAATATTTGTGATAGCCTCAAAATAAATTTTCATACACTTATAAAATTTAAGGCTTAAAATATATTTGTGATAGCCTTAAGGTAGGCTCTAAGGTAGGCTCTAATTTGATTTTTAAGGTGGGCTCTAATTTGATATTTAAGATAGGCTCTAATTTGATTACCTTCTGATAATATACATTTTTGAATGTTGGACATTCGAAATTTTCGGATGTTTAACATCCGAAAATATCACTATCAAAGTCCAAGAAGTTCCTAGATTTTGACAGCGATATTTTCGGATGTTGGACATCCAAAAATATCACTTTTTCAGATGTTGGACATCCAAAATGATTTTTTGATGTTGGCAATCCTGAAACTTCCTGGATTTTAGCAGTGATATTTTCAGATGTTGAACATTTGAAAATATCACCTTTTCGGATGTCCAACATTCGAAAATTATTTTGGATGTCCAACATCCGAAATCACTCAGTGTCATTACATATACTCAAAGTTCAAAACAAGCTTTCTCAAACTTCATGACATATGCTCTGTACCATCTAATATGACATCTAATGACTAAGAGTGCATGTGACCTCCTTGTGACAAAGATAAATGGTATCGTATTATACAATATGCTATCTAATGCCACTAAGAAATTGTAGTTACCATATTAGTAAGGAAGTGTAAAGCAACCATCTTAGATATGGATGCAAGCAAGTGTTCCATCTAAAAACAATGGAAACTAACATGCATCAGTCGCGTAAATGTGCATCTCTATCATGAATTCTGATCCAATATTATATACTTATATATGAACTTATTTGTTGAATAGAGTTTTATTTGGGTTGAGAATTGTCTGATCTGGACTTGTTATGGAAACACTGCCTCCAGTAGTAACCTGGCTTAGTAGTAGATTAGAGTGAGAATTATCATTTTCTAGTGAGATACAATTAAGAAGAGAGAGTTACTTTAAAATTTATCAACCTTTCGCAAATTATGGAGCCATGTCACTTCTTGTGTATCTTAGATTCATATATTTAGTGAGAAGTGCAAAGAAGTCAAGATGTTAGATTAATTCGATTAATCTGTAAATGCTTAAACGAAAATAGAAAGACTTAAATGAAAATAGAAAGACTAAACTAAATTCTACATAACAAAATTCATTCAACAAATTGGGTAGGTCAAAATGACCAATACATTACAATGGTCAAAATGACCAAGTGTTCCAATACATTAGAAGGGTCAAAACTCCATTACACTAGTCGCCTTCTCTTAGGCTAATATTGTTTCTTTCGTATGTTATATCTGCTGGGTTCCTCAACTGCAGGTTGTGTGGATGGAGCTCGGTCTTTTACAACCCGACTACTTTCACCCACATCATCATGTCTAGCCTCGTCAGGTACACCTTCGTCATTATATTCACGTTATAAATTTTTCATCCTGGCTTCTATGTCATCCATATCCACAGGCATAAACTTAGACAACGTTTCAAACGCTATTATACACTTTAGGATACCACTTCTGTCTAAGTGTCAGTGCCTCTGCTAACATGATTGTAAGTGCCTTAACTGCACTAACCTACAAAAACAAGATAGGTAATTAATATATTTAAACAATTTCATGGAACTAATAGTTAAGTACATACTATAAGAATTTGTAGGTCAATATAAACATACAAATTGGTCATCATAACTTCGAGGACTCGATATATACTGTGGTTTATGAGCAGGAACCACATCTTCTTCTTCCTGGTTATGAGGTTGCAATATGTCTTTGGGTGGGTTAGCGGATATTATGGATTATAGGATGGGACACTAAATTGTACCATGCCTTGTACTTCTCTGAGGGCAACCTATTGTCAGTATCTTCTTCAATATCAGACATCATGCGTTCATGGCGAGTTAACCAGTGCATGATTTTGTCTACATTCATATTTTGTCAATCTCGTTGTCCACCTTATCAGTTAGACCTCTTACCAACAACTAAGGGATTTTTAGGAATGCACTATTTAGCTCCAAAATGTCGGCGTACACGATCTAGCATTTACGGCTCGGTAATATCGTCAAATATAAGCGTCGTTATGCACATTGCAGTTTGATTTGCCTCATGCCTTCCATTTGAAATGACCTCATCAGGCTTGAAATAGGGATTTCATATTATCTGTCATATGATACGCAATAAGTCAATTAAAATAGTTACAAATACTTAAATACATTTAAAAGTAATTAATGTTAAATTACAAACTAACCTCATTATGGGCCTCATATGCATAATATGCTCATACGACCAACACTACAATAAATTAAGATATGATAAATATTAAATATTTTAGGAAAACAGTCTAAACTATTGCGTTTTGTCATATACCAAAAAAAAAGGTTACCTGCATAAAAGTGGTTGAACTGCTAAAACGTCTTCACTTGAAAGTACAAGTTTTTCCAAGGGAGAGATAGAGGAATGCAAGGCCTGCAGCACCCCAAGCATATCTGTTGGCTCCCTCAATATCTTAAAAAAATTGCAAGTACCTTGTTGCCACTGTTGAAATTGATGTATTAGCGAATATGGTGACACTGATGAGGAAGAGTAGATATGCTCAAGTATATCTATAAACTTCAGCAACATTTGCATCATGTGGAAATTCTCTAAAATTTGCCTTCAACCATGTATGCCTCAGGACTGTCAGGTTGGCATCAGGGACTATACCCAAATTGTCTTCTATATACTGTCGTAGGTCATTGATAGGACGACATATAATTAGCTCGCCATCCACATCAAGTCCTAATATCTCATATACAACAAATAGCGTTGGTGTCATATCACCAATATGAATGTTGAATGAAATGTATTGGTCTCAGAACCCCACCTCTCTACATTAGCTGAGACCAAAAGAAGATCAAATTGGTCTAGTTGAATAATAAATAGCAGGCCCAACCCAGACGCGTTTACTAATTGGGACGGGGGGGGGGGGGGGGGGGGTTAGAGGGAAGAGCAGGGTAGAGGAACAGTTTGCATATACAAAATAATTTTTATATGTACATAATGTCTAGTGCAAGAGTTTTCCAATCCTGCTCTTTCTCATGTTTGTTTCACATATTTGGAATTCCTATGTACGCAGTTTCTAATGTTTGGTAATCCATTGGTAAACTATCTCCCAGAATATGGATTAATACCTATTTTTAATCGTTCAATTCCATATATCAAGTTAACCATTTCACTTCAATTCTCCAATCTTTAGGGATGTTATGTGTCCTATTCTAAGCTTGTTTTTCTCTTAAGAATTTTCTCCTTTTCATCAATTTCAAATTTGCCATAGCGTTACCATTACAAATCATATTTTGAGGCAACACAAACTTGATGAATAATCAAACTGTAATCCATACATACATATTACGAGCAATAAGCATTCAAAAGAGGAGCAATAAGCATTCAAAAGAAGTTACAAATTTCAAAAGAAGAGCAATAAGCATTCAAAAGAAAATCTAAGGACAGGACTAAAGAAAAACATATAATAGAGCTATAGAACAACAATAAGCATTCAAAAGAAGACACAAATTACACCAACGCAAATCCTCACTAATTGGGCAACCATACATTTCATAAAATTGATAGAATTGATCTAATGCAACTAAAAGAGACCAATATTAAATAAAAAAAGTGAAAAAACAATTAAGAAATTCACACCTAAAATCAGGTCACTCTTTGAATTAGGTATGAGCCTCCATAGAACATGAAAAATGGAGGTTTCCAAAGATTTCAGGGCCAGCTCCACTTGATCATTATTCATTGACCAATCCAAAAAATAAACAAAATACAAAGTGGGTATTCCATGGATTGCTAGAAAAAAAAACTAGGAAAAATAAAACAGAAAAACCCATGCCCAATTTTTTTACAGATTAAAATAGAGCTTCTGCACCCAACAAAAAATAAAAAAGAAGTAGACAAATTAAAAGAAAAAACATCTAAAAATACAAGAACAAACTAGAAAATAACAAAAAAAAAAAAAAAAAAAAAAAAAAAAAAAACCCGTAACCTTCTAATTAGCAAATGTAACTTCTATACTGATGTATTTTTAAGGATGCATCATATACCCGACAAAAAAATAAAAGAAAACCTAGTAAAAAATAAAAAAACCAATAGTAAAAATAAAACCAGCAAAATGATATAGATAAAATAAAGGACCATTAGATGCAGGGTAGAGCACAATGATTTATTTCCCATAAAAAGAAGAAGAAAAAACTAGCAAAAAAATAAAAAACCTTACCTTGTTGAATTAGATGAAGAGGTTGAAGATGATGAGACTTCGAAAGTGATTCTCGTTTGAGAGAGAGCACAATAATAGGGAAGAGGGAAGAGCCGCATCAAGGGAGGGGAGGAGTTTTAGGGGTTGAGAGAGAGTAGGGAGGTTTTGAAGAGGTTTTTTCTTTGTTCAGACTATCAGTTATTTTTGGATGTTCAACATCCGAAAATTTCAAAAATTCGGATGTTGAACATCAGAAATTATGAAATTTCACGTCTTCAGCTGCGGCTAGTTTCGGATGTTGAACATCCAAAAAATGCAGAGATTTGGATGTTGAACATCCGGAAAGGGATAACGTTGTCTGTTTTAAACAATAGCGTTATAGAAGGTAAAAACCGGATACAAGTGTAATAATGAAAAGCATTTGATAGATCCATAATGATGCAAAGTATAACAAATTTCTACGTAATTTTCCCTATTCCCACTCTGCCCTTGATGAGTAAAAAGTGAAAGCCCTCCCTCATGGGATAGACTGTCCTAACATAACCATTATTTTTCACATGTGTTTCTCCTCTATTTCAAATTTTCTCTCATTCTAATTTTTTTTTTCTCTTCCTCTATTTTAGATTTTTCTCTCATCCTTTATTTTATTTTATTTTATTTTTCCTAGGTTCCTGTTTTATTTCATATTTTTCTCTCATCCTTCTTCACTTTTTTCTCCCGGTTTTCCTCCTCTATTTCTAAGTTCACGCCCTTTCTCTTTCTTCTTCTCTCTCTCTCTCCAGGTCAAACTGTTGATGCTAGAAAATAAAGTGAGAAAAAGGTATTTTTGGGTCATCATTCCACGAGGCAACTTGTTGATCAAGTCTCCTGACCCATATCTCGTGGAGGGCTCTGATCCAACGGACCATTCATGGGATCTCACAGTGCTATATGTGTTGGAGTGTCGTATACGATCTTTCCCTACGCATTAAAGATCCACGGCAGGAAGCGGTGGAAAGTTTGTAATACAAATTTGGGGCGTTAATGCTGAATTTATGTAAGATATGTCCCAATTGAGACATGTCTTTTCCGAAGCAAAGTGGGACGTTAATGCTCTCGCAAATGATGAGGTCCCAAGTAAAGTTTTCACTTGTCAATTTATGGTAGGATGGGAGGACTCTTTTTTCGTTTTTCTTATGATTTATATCAATCTTTCTTAGGGCGGGCAATGGAACTGAACCAACCTGGGACTTGTCGGATATACCAGACTCGGATCCAGGTATGGATCTAAATTTTGGATTCGCAGGTAGGGTCCGGGTTCGAGTCTGACATAATAGATCCGAAGATTCTTGGGTACGGCTTTGGGTATTAGTGGATCCGCCCCTTACCCGACTCGGGACCCATTATTAATAAAATATTACATTAATTATATATTTAGAATTTAAGTAAGGGAAAAGTTTATATAGAGATGAGGCTCTAAACAATCAAGTTTGAGCCTACATAAAAAATTTCACTAGAAGATGTTGTTTTGATGCCTAAATATCCTCAATTTGATCATCTCGACATCAAGATGCATGGACATGAGAAAAAAATAGATTTCAAGTTTTAGAAATAATGTATTTTGTAATGCATTTTTTAACCATCAATTTGAGATATTTTCAAGTTTTCATAGATCTATTGATCTATACCATTTTTGAAGCTTTAAACTTTATAAATAAAGACGAAAACATGTTTTAAGGCTATTACAAATATACTTTTCTCAACACTACATGAATTTAGGCTCTAATGTGATTGTTTAGAGCCTAGGCTCTATACAAACCGCACCCCAGTAAGGGAGTATAGATTAGTTACTAATCATTATATTAAAAACATATTAAATATTTAAAACATAATTATCTAATTAAAATAGGGGCCTAACTTATATTAACTATTAAGCCCTAGTTAATCAAAACAGAATTTCCCTATTCCCATCCTTTTCTTTTACCCAAACCCTAAATCTCCAAGCCCTAATTGAGTACGAATCTTGAGTTTAAGAGATGGCGACTGGACGCTATTGTAGAAGAAGAGCGATTTGTTAATGGAACTCCTACGGCCGATTATTTGTGGATTGGAGCTAAAAATGCTTTTGATTTCATGGCAGATTTGATGCAAGAAACAGTTGCTCTGGCAAAGAACTTGTGGCGAGAAGCCATTGATATGAGAAAATTAAATAAATTAGGGTTTGGGGTTTTACAGTGTCGAGGAACCGGGAAGTTGAAGATTTACAATTTTGCAGTGTAAACACCCTAAAAACCATTTGTAAACATTACAGCAGAGAGAGAGAGGAGAGAGAGGGAGCAAGAGGGAGATCTCTTTGCAAAACCGTAAATCCTAGCCCATACTTGAACTTCAGGTCTCTAACACTTTGTAAACATTGTAAAACCGTAAATCCTAACACCTTGCTCCCTCTCCTTCTCTCTCTATCTGTCTCTCACTCTCTCTCTTCTGCATACTTAGGAAAGCACGAAGTTCAAACAAAAATGAATCAGAGCTGATTGGGAGTGATTGGAATCTGGTTATGGGTCGGTCCCAGGTCCATAGTGTTATTACGGGTATAGGTATGGGTATAGGGTTCTCTGGACCCGTTGGATATGGGTCTGGGTCTGGGTTTGGGTCTGGGTCTGGGTATAGGTCCATCTTGGCCTATTTGGGTCCGGGATCAATCAACTCATACCCAACCCATTGACACGCCCAATCTTTCCCCTTTTTAATTTTTGCCCCAAAATTTATAGGGTCGTACAATATTGTGAATTTTACTACATTGAATAGGAAGATAAAAATAAGTTGTAAAAAAACTGTAACACAACATTTTTCAATGCAAAAATACCAACAATTACCCCAAACCGAACAGACATTTATTTAAACAAATTAACACATGATCATATGAATTTTTTAAAAAATCAAAATTTATTTTAGAAAAAGTTACAAATACCCCCAAATTGTACTTTCTAGACATGCTCCCACCCAACAATACCTTTTTGATATCACACAATTAATTATTAACATTATTTATTCTTGCATCCATCCCCAAAAAAAAAAGTTAATATTTTTAGACCAAAACACGCCAATTTTCACCTATGTTTTTCTTGCAAAATGTGATGGCCAATATGTGCAGGTTTAGCACAAAAATGTATCGGACCAGCTTCTAATCTTCAAAATGTGTTCTCCTTCTTCTCCATTTCAGACTAGTTGGTCATGTTTGGTGCGTCCTCCTCATTGTTTGTAACCGCTATTCTAAGAAGAAGCACCCATTGTTGTTCCGCCTTGCCGCTGCCAAGAAAAGGAGGAATCGATTCGACCCTCTTCTTGTTGATCCCCTAGCCATATCGATGATCAAGCCGGATGAGGAATGTGCGATGGTAGAACAAGCTATTGCTGAGCCTGTTTTAGGGGAGTTGGACTCATGCTCAATTGAGGAGATTGATTCTACTCATCTCCAGATGGTGGTTTCTCCTGAGGCTACCACGGTCAATACCGGTGCAATCAAACATCCTTTACCAGTCTTAGGGCCCAAAGATGACGCGCCAATGGTGGGGAAGATGATGATTGAGATAAGCATGGATGATGCCCCACTCGTAACCGTGATGGATGCTATAAGGAAAAATCGCAAAGCCATGGCTAAGGTTGGATGAATACTAAAACTTTCTTTATTGTTCCGAGGCAAGAATCTAAGGCTGATAAAGCTATTGCAGCTGTTGATGATTCTGGAGTGGTTGTTGAAAACTCTCCGAGCAGCAAACCGAAGAATGCTGAAAATATGAAGAAAGTATTCCACTGGGGCGCTTGTTCTTCTGCTAGACTGGAAGCGCGTGGAGTACCTAAAGGTGGCTACTTGGCTGTAGCTGCTATCGCTGATCCTGAGGTAGTTGATGTCGACTCAAAATCTTCTTCTTCGTCATCCTCGTCGGATGGAGAGGCGCTTGAATCTAGGATGCTCGTGGAAGCCTATTTCGGTGGTGGTCTTTCTGAACTATGTTCTTCTTCCTCTTCTTATCTTTTTTGATGAATTTTCTCTCTTGGAATGTGAGGGGTTTGGACATAGCAATCTTTTTATGCAGAAGTTTAACAATTTTATTGAAGCAAATGTTTTTTTGGACTTACCTATTATTAATGCTAAGTTTACTTGGTTCAATAATAGTGTAAGTAATCTTGCTATGTCCAAGTTGGATAGATTTCTTGTGTCTGCTGACTGACTTGAAGTTTTCCCACTGGCATATGTGAAAGCGGTGGCGCGGCTTTCCTCAGACCATATTCTTATTCTTCTCAATACAGGTAGTCTGAGGGAAGGGCCTAAGCCATTTCGGTTTGAGGCGGGGTGGTTGGAAGAAAAAGAGGCAGTGGAAATCATTAAAAGAACATGGCTAAACACAGTAGTGGTTGGTCAGATGGATTTCCAAATTTATAAAAAGCTACTGTGTGTTAAACAAAAATTGATATAGTGGAAAAAAGTTAACAAAGTTGACATTAAGGCAAAGATTGACATCGTCATTGCGGATATTGAAGGCTTGGAGTTTGACCTTCAAAACAGTGGAGAATTATCTGAGGCCTTGATTATTGATCGAAATATGAAGTTGAAAGACTTTGAAGAGCTACGCAGGCTTGAAGAAATTTATTGGAAGAAGAGGTTTAGGAATAAATGGTTGAAAGAAGGTGACCTAAATACCAAATATTTTCATGCTATGGCCTCCTCTGGAAGAAGGCAGAATGATGTTTCAGGTTTGACGATCCCTAGAGTCGATGTTGAGAATCCTATGGCCTTGGAAGTGGGAGTTGTGTACATTTTAAGAAAGCCTTTTCTAGGGAGGTTTTCTTGAGCCCCAGGTTTCCCAATGTGCCCTTTAAGTCTCTACAAGGGGATCAGGCCAGCCACCTGGAGAGACATGTTTATATGGAGGAATTAAAAAATAATGTGTTTCCTTTGGCTGGGGATAAGGCACTGGGTCCAGATGGTTTCCCAATGTTGTTTTTTCATAAGTTTTGGGATATTCTGAATGAAGATTTAGTCTCCTTTGTGAGGGAGTTCTTCATTAGGAGTCAGATCTTTAAAGGTATAAACTCCACCTTTTTTGCTCTAATTCCTAAAAATCAAATATCAGTGAGCTATCTGATATCAGACCCATTAGCCTTATGAGTGCCTATAAAATTATTGCCAAAATTATTGCTGAGAGACTAAAGTTCTTCCATTCCCCATTTTGAAATCTCAGTCAGTTTTCATCAGGGATAGGCAGATAACAGATAGTGTTCTGGTTGCGCAGGAATGCATTCACTCTCATGTTCTCTGCAAAATAGAAGGTGTAATGCTGAAGTTGCATATGGAGAAGGCTTATGATAGGGTGGAGTGGGGGGTGCTACTAGAGACTATGAAGCTTATGGGTTTTGGTGATAGATGGAGAAGCTGGATATATGGTTGCCTTTTTTCTATGCATTTTTCTATTCTGTTCAAAGGGAGTCCTATTGGTTTTTTCAATGCCTCTAGGGGACTTCATCAAGGAGATCCGCTATTACCTTTTCTTTATACTATTTATGCATAATATTTTAGTCTCATGCTCAGTAATATTGAGAGGAGTGGAGCCTTCAAAGGATTCCATATTGCTAACTCGGATATCTCTGTCTCATCTTCAATATGCGGATGATACGCTAGTGTTTTGTAATGCTAAAACTGAGCAATTGGAGAATATTGCCAGATTCTTTGAAATTTATGAAGTAGTTATGGGGATTAAAGTGAACTTCCACAAGCCTTCTTTGTTGACTATTAACTGTGGGGAAATGGTGGCTGAGAACCTTACAAGAGTGGTAGGCTGTAAGTTGGGCTCTTTTCCTACTTTCTATTTGGGCCTAACAATTTCGAACTCTAAATTCCCTATTGATGTGTGGGATAAGGTAATTGAAAGAATACATGTAAAGCAAGATTTGTGGAAGCATAAGTATTTATCTTCTGGTGGTAGGGTCACTCTGCTTCGATCTTGCTTAGCTAACTTACATGTATACCAGATGTCTTTGATCCAAATTCCTTCCTCGGTGGGGAGAAGAATAGAGAAAATGATGAGAGATTTCCTTTGGAGAATAAGAGAAGAGCATAAAAAATTCCATTTGATCAGATGGGATAAGGTGTGCACTCCAAAATGTGAGGGTGGCCTTGGGATACGAAATATAAGGAAATTTAATGAGGCCCTACTGTGTAAATGGTGGTGGAGAAGTATCTATTTTAAAGAATACCTTCAGTACAAGGTGTTGCTTTCTAAATAACGGATGGACAACCACAACTTATGGCTCAGTGGAGGTAGAGGAAAGGATATATCTTTCACTTAGAAGGCCATTTATAATTGTAAGCCTATGGTCTCTGGGTCTTTTAAATGGAATGTTGGCCATGGCAGACAGGTACTATTATGGCATCATAAGTGGATTGGAATGCTCCCCTTAAAGGTCGCTTTCCTTGACCTCTTCCATGAACCAGACTTGCTTGTGGGTGATATGATAGAGAGAAGAGGTGAGAGGTTCTCTTGGAACATCAATCTTAGATATAGAAGGTTGAGTAATGATATTTTCTCCTAGTGGTGTGCGTTGATGGAACTATTGGAATCAGTTTATATCTCACTAGATGCTGAAGATGTAGTGGTTTGGGAGATAGAAAGTGATGGTATTTTCTTTGTGACGTCTTGCAACAATCTGTTCTTCTATGATCGCTATCGGTGGTCCTTTCCAGAAATTGTTCATATAAGAAAGTGGCCTATTCCCCATAAAGTTCAGCTATTCATCTGGTTAGCGGCATAACATAAGATTTTGACTATAGATAACTTTATCAAGCGAGGTAAAATTTTACCTAATGTTTGCTTACTTTGCAAACAAGATTGTGAATCTGTTGTACATTTGTTGATGCATTGCCCTTTCTCTTCTCGAATCTGGACTGGCTCTTTAGCTTGGTTGGTGTGTCCATGGTAATGTCGCAGAAAGTTTCTGAGATGCCCACGCAATCGTCTCTGACCTTTCTTCCTAAGATTGGGAGAGTAGTTTGAAAGATTGCAGTTGGTATGCTGTTGTGGGAAATATGGAAAGAAAGGAACATAATGACCTTTGAAGGTGTGGTTTTACCATATCAAAAGGTTATTCTAATAATTCAACATTAAATTTGGTCATGTCTTTCTGTGACTAAGGAGGGATGGGGAATTACGAAAGTAGACGTCATTCCAGTATTTTCTCACTTGGGGTTAGAAAGTCACGGCCCAAGGCTGTATGGTGTGCTCCTCCTTTTGGATGTCTTAAGATTAATTTGGATGGTAGCTCAATGGGTAACCCAGGTCCTGCGGGTATTATTCGTGATTGTTTCGGGAACACTATTCTCTCCTATGTAGGACCTATCGGTAGGACAACATCGAATCTTGCTGAGATGAGTGCCTTACTCAGAGGTTTACTTATTTTTTAGCACCGTAACTTGAGCATTAATTGCATTGTTGAAGGAGATTCTTTGAACATAATAAAATGGTGCAGGAAAGAGCTGTCAATTCCTTGGGAACTTCAATCTCTATGGCTATAAGTCTTGGATATTTCAGCTTCCTTACATATTTCTTTCTCTCATATTTTTTGGGAGGCTAATGGGATTGCTGATGTTTTGGCTAAAGGAGGTGTTGGTCTAGACTCTCATATTGTCTCTTCTAATGTAATCTCCTTTTAGAATATCAATAAAGTTCTGAACATTGGTAAAAAAAAAGTGTGTTAGACCAGCTTCCAACAAAATGTGTTTGTGCCGGCTTATGTGTCAGACTAGTTTATATTGGAATTGACCAATTTCTATATTCAAGTTGTGTCGCGAGATCACCAAACTTTATTTTTCTCCCTTTTACTTCATGATTTGGCATAAATGCCTTATTGTAGAGTTGTAAAATTATGATTTGTAAATTTTTATCATTATTTATGGGGGAAAAAAAAAGGGTAGGGGGCCTTCTACCCCATTGATTTATCCAAAAAAAATTGTTGTGGCGGTTTGGCACATCTTGAGCTAGACTAGCTTAGAGAGAGAGTGGAAGGGTGATAAAAAAAGTGAAAGAGAAAATTACATATATATCCGTTATACTTTACTACGGTTACACCTAATAGTTTCCATTATTACTCATCTGTCTGTTTTTTATCTTTCATAACGCCTTTTTTAAAAAAAGACACTTTTTCCCTTTTTCGGATGTTTAACATCTGAAAAAAATATTTAAAAAAAAACGTTCACTTTTCAATTTTCGGATGTTGAACATCTGAATAAAGCCGGATAGTAAGTAAACTTTGTCCGCCCTATTTTCTGTGTTTTTTTCATTCTTTCATAGTGTATCTGCTTTTTTCTTATTTTTTGAGAGTGTGATTGATATTGTCTGCCTTATTGGTAAATAATAGCAGTTAGCTTTTTTATTTTGATTTTCAACAGTGTTCGTCTTTGGCAGACAACAATTTTTGGATTTTGAAGCAATTTCACATTGTGAAGGTATGTGGGTCGATTTTTTATTTAGATTGCCACCTGAATTTTGGTTAGGGTTTATACTCAAGCATACTAATTATTCATTGTGATTTTGGTATAGATTGAATTAATTTGTGGCTCCATTGTGATTGAATTAGATATTTATAATTTGGGGGTTTTGAGAACTTGGAATTTTGTGGTCTCTGTATAACTATAAATTACTTAAATTCGGGGGTTTAGACTATTAGATAGTCTTAAGCACAAATTTTTGTTACATTTATTGATATTTTAGTAAATTGTTGATTTTTGTAGTTGATAGATTGGGTAGCTTAAAAAATGAAATATGTATGTGATTTATGATTCAAGTACATATTTACTTTGAATATTTTGCAAAGTATTTAATGAGTGAATTTATTTGAATTATGATTTATGATTTATGATTCAAATAACAATGACTACATTTATTTGAATGTTTTGGATTTAATCTGTTGCTTGTATTATAAGTAGCATTGTTCTCTGTTATTTGTTTGAAATTTTTGCTTGACATAAAATTGAATTTTTTCTTTTTTGATGGAGCCGTTCGTCTATCTATAAATCGATTTCTTCAGTTTTTTATTGAACTGCGTGGTTTTTTAATAGATTGATTACTGAGCTAACATGAATTCTTTGTTTTTTATGGGATGATTTAGCTACTTATGAAAGTTGGATTCTTGTCTTTATAATGAAATGATTTGTTGCCGGTCAATGTCGAATTCCGTTGAAATAATTTTGTTACTCATTAAAGTTGAATTCTTTAGTTTTTAGTCGAGGATGGTTACTTGGAAGAGGACTATCGTGTTTTTTTTTTGTTTATCCATCTAGGGTTTGGTTCTTATTTAGCTGAGGTCCATTGAATTGGACTTAGTGTAGTATTTCACGTGGTTTTGAAATTGTTACTGATAAAAGAAGTGGATGAGGATTGTGCATATCTGGTTAATTAAGGGGTCTGTATAGTAGTTCTTCAAGTAGAGATATTAAATTGGATTTAAGAACTGGATATGAGATTGTTTTTTCACTGTAGTTAATTATGGAAGTTGTTTAGTGGTTTTTGAATCACTCTTTGAATTCTTTTTAGTTGTCTATTTGACTCAAAGAATCAATTCCTTATTTGGCCACCATATTCACTGATGGATTTCGATTTTCAAGTATACGATCCTTAGTTGGACTAGCATAGTAATTTCATTTTAGTATTGTTCTTCTTTCATCAATGGATTGTAGCAATGTTGTTCTTCATCAATAGTATGTCTATTATTATTTTTTTGTTATCCCGCTAATTTCTACATGTGTAACCTTATGATTAACATAGGGACCATATGGGATTTCAATGAAAATGGATTATTTACATCCCGATGGAGGATATCCAGGAGATCCTCAGGACCCTAATTTGTTGCAACTTCATCCAGAACATTGCTCATATTTCATATGGGAAGGACATGTATATGCATATATTCATCTGCCCATTCTATATATTTGTTAATTTTCAATAAATGGTAGTCTGGTTCAAACATCCTATGGAAAGTACATGTATATATATTGATTCTAATATGTTGTCTATTTGTTATATTTTAGGAGAAGAAGAAACTATAATTGATGAGAAGAGTTATCAATTAAATGAATGGAAATTAACAAGAGAACAAGTTCAATTAATTCATGCTTATCATTCGGCCAAGCCGAATTAATCATCCTTTGGTCGTAGCTAATATAGAAAGGTGGCATTTTGAGACCAACACCTTTCATTTCAACATTTATATTGGTGAGATGACACCAACACTTTTTGATGTATATGAGATATTAGGACTGGGAGTGGATGGCGACCCAGTCACATCTCGTCCTATCAAGGACCTACAAAAGTTTATAGAAGATAATTTAGGTATAGTCCCTGATGGCAACTTGGCAAGCATGAGGCATACATGGCTGAAGGCGAATTTTAGGGAATTGCCACCTGATACAACACCAGTACAAGTTTATAGATATACTGGAGCATATCTGCTCTTCCTCATCAGTGTAACCATATTCGCTGATGCATCAGTTTCAACAGTGCCAACAAGGTACCTGCAGTTTTTCGAAGATATTGAGGGTGCTAGCACATATGCTTGGGGTGCTGCAGCCCTTGCATTCCTCTATCGCTCACTTGGAAACGCTTGCACTTTCAAGCGAAGACATTTTAGTGGTTCAGCCACTCTCATGCAAGTAACCATTTGTTTTGGTATGTGACATAAGCGTAATAGTTTAGACTGCTTTCTTAATATATTAACTATTTATCATACTCAATTTATTGCAGTGCTGGTCATATGAGCATATTATGCATATGAGGTCCATACCGCATAGTATCCCTCCAAATATTCCTAGGGCCAAAAGATGGGAGCCACCGAAGAAATATCATGGCAATCCCCATAACTTAATGCCTCCCATCAGATAAGAAATTGGCAACCTCCAACCTAATGAGGTTAGTGTATAATTTGATATTGATTTCTTTCAATAGTATTTAAGTATTTATAATTTGTATTGACTGATTGCATATCATTTAACAGGTAATCTGAAATCCCTATTTCAACCATGATGAGGTCATTTCAGATGATAGGCAACAGCCATTTCAAACTGCAATGTGCCCTACAACTTTGATAGTTGACGATATTACCGAGCCGTATATGCCAGACAGAGCATGCCGACAATTTGGAGCAAAACAGGGCATTCTTAAGAATCCCTTGGTTGTTAGTAAGAGGGCAAGCAGACAATTTGGACAGCGAGACTGGCGAAACATCAATGCAGATAAAATCGCTAACTGATTGTCTTGCCATGACTTCATCATGCCTGATATTCAACAAGATATCGATAATGGGTTGCCCTCAGAGGAGTACAAGGCTTGGTACAACTTGGTATCTCATCTTTTGATACATAATTTTACTAACCAACCCAAAGACATATTGCAACCTCATATCCATGAAGAAGAAGAAGTGGTTCCTGCTCATGAACCACAATATATAATGAGACCTCGAGGTTATGAGAATCAGTTGGTACGTTTATATTGGTCTATAAATTCTTATAGTACTTTATTTACCTATTAGTTCTATTCAATTGTTTAAATATGCTAATTAGGTAATCTTGTTGTGCAGGTTAGTGCAGTTAAGGCATCTTCAATCATGTTAGCATAGGCATTTACACCTAAACAGAAGTGGTACCCTGAAGTTCTTAATAGCGTTAACAACGCGTTTGAAATGTTGTCTAAGTTTGTGCCTGTGGATATGAGTGACATAGAAGCTAGGATGGAGCATTTACAACGTCAATATAATGACGAAGCTATACCTGATGAGGCCGGAGATGATGGAGTGGGTCAAAGTAGTCGGGTTGTAGATGACCAAGCTCCCTCCACACAACCTGCAGTTGAGGAACCCAGAAGATATAACACACGAAATAAACAGTATCAGCCTAAGAGAAAGCGAGGCATATAATGGATCATTTTGTATTGGGTCATTTTGAGGATCCCAATTTTGTAATGAGTCATTTTGAGGGTCATATAGAGCTAGCATATTTTTTATGAAAAGTTATAGTATTTGTATTATTACTGCTCACTAAATATATTGCAGAATCTTCAGTATCACTCTTGGTATCAAAATGTGTTGTTGTGCTTATGGACCATATTGAGAAGACTTGGAGTCTTGGTGAAATTTGATTGTTAGTGGTTGCATATGTATATTGGGTTTAGCATCATATCACTGCCTAGAGCTATCCAGTATACATTCGATATAAGATTAATGCGATTTATTAATTTAACATTATTTACATTACTTATTGTGATTGATGGTGATCATAAAATCAGCAATGGAAACAATTATGATAGCCTTAAAATAAGAAAATACAATTCATATCTATACATCCAGAAATGAGTTATTCTCATGTCCACGCATTCAGAAATGATGTCCAGTTTTTTATCATGTCAATGCATCTTGATGTCCATGATCAATATGATGTCTAAACAATTTCGAATGTTCACTGTAAATATCCAGGAAGCTCATAGGTATTCACAGTGAGTTTTTGGATGTTCAACATCCGAAAATCTCATATTTTCGGATGTTCAACATTAAAAAACTCACTGTGAAAATCTCACAGTAAGTTTTCGGATGTTGAATATCCGAAAACTCACTGTGAAAATCCATGAAATAAGTTTTTGGATGTTGAACATCCGAAAATATTTTTTTTTCGGATGTTCAACATCCGAAAATGGTACTGTGAAATCCAGGAAGCTCCTGGATTTTCACAATGAGATTTCGGATGTTCAATCTCCGAAAACTTACTTCCTGGATTTTCACAATGAATTTTTAGATGTTGAACATCCAAAAACTTAATGTGGGATTTTCACAGTGAGTTTTCGGATGTTCAACATCCGAAAATATTATATTTTTGGATGTTCAACGTCCAAAAACCCATTATGAATATCCAGGAGCTTCCTAGATTTTCACAGTGTGTTTTTGGTTCAGATATTGTGAAAACTCACTATGAAAATCTAAGAAGCTCCAGGATATTCACAGTGAGTTTTTGGATGTTGAAAATCTGAAAATATGTCAATTTCGGATGTTGAACATCCAAAATTGTTTAGACATCACATTGATCATGGACATCAAGATGCATTGACATGATAAAAAAATGGACATCATTTTCTGGATGCATGGACATGAGAATAACTCATTTTTTGATGTATGGATATGAATTTCATTTTTCTTATTTTAAGGCTATCACAAAGATTTCCAATATTGAAATCATCTATCTCGACACAAAGATTGGCAAACTCACCCATTAGAAGATTTATGACAATAAAGAATTCCGATTGCACTGACACAAATTTGACAACAAAATCACAATATTCACTCAATTCATTAATTCATGAAAATCATAATTCCATACAAGAATACAATATTATCATCAAGTTCACTCTATCGGTTCTCTGCATGTCCTCTTATTATGACCCTCTGCATCGCATCGTTTGCACTTCAAAGGCTTAGTGATCAGATGTTCCGTCTCGGATATTCTTCGTTGCTTTTTTGGCGTACCAGGAAGGCGTGTAGACCTTGGTGGCAACACTATCCGGTTGTAAATACATGTCAACTCAATATCATCCGAGACAGGTGCAAAGGGAGTTTCAAAAGCTCTTCTAAGGTATTCCACTATAAAATACTTAAGGTAGTACACAGTGGGATCCATATGCATATGGTTAATGGCCGCAATAACATGGGCACATGGAATGCCACTTAGTTGCCATTTTCTACAACTGCATGTCCACTTAATTAAATGGACAGCGTACTTCTTAACAAGATAGTGGATCTCAAAAAACGTGTCCATGGCGGATATAACTTTGTGCAAAAATCTAGCCTTCATCTTTCGTGTGTCAAGTAATTCTTGGGCCTTCGGTACTAACATATCGCACCAAGTATTACCTAATTTCTTCTTCGCTTCAAACCTGATCATCAACTGTATCATTATTTTTTCACACATTGTAATGATCGGCTTCTCTCGAGCCGATAAAATCCAAACATTGAAAGACTCGACCATGTTTGATCTAAGATGACTATATCTAGACCCTGAAAAATGGGCATCTGCCCAAAATTTGGGTGGAATATTCTTAATCCAATCATATGCTTCTAGGTCGGCACACTGTATATCAAACATTATTTTTTCAAACCCACCAATGGTCGCTTTACGAGCAGCCTTCCAAAACAACATCAGCAATACTTCAGTATTTGCTGACCTCTTCATAAAGCCCTTGAAGTTCTCTCTCATATGAAGCATGCAAAATGATGGAAAACATGTTGGAAAGCATTTTTCTATTGCTTTTGGCAGGCTTTTCTGTCGATCTGATATTATGGTTAAGGCAGGCAGATTAAGGTACTCATTTAAGAGCTCACTCAATATACTTAAAAACCAATACCAACTCTGGTAATTCTCCTTATCAACCACTGCAAATGCCAATGGGAATAGCCCATTATTTGCATCTACCACGATAGCGTACAATAAAATGCCTTGATACATTCCTTTTAGGAATGTTCCATCAATACCAATTAGTGGCCTGCATCCATTGACAAACCCCATAATGCATGGACGATAAGCAATGAATAGCCGTTTGAACCTACCTTCATCTGTGTGGATGTGAACTTTGGTTCCCGGGTTGGTTCTTCTGATCTTCTCAATATACAGAGGGAGGTAATGGTATTGTTGTTCATGTGATCCATCTATCTTCTCTCTAGCAACCTCTTTTCAACCTCTTTTTCTTGTCAAGCTTGCATATAGGAAAGCCTGACCTCGTGATCACATTGAGCATCCTTTGCAATGTCTTTTGCTTGAAGTTTTGGTTGGTCAAAAAGGCGGCCTTTAATCACTACCAGCTAGTGGCTGATGGACCCTCCCCATTGGACCACTACATGTGTGCTCCTTAACCATAGATTTCACTTTAAAGTATGTGGTGCTACCAACTCATAAGCACCGCACTTGCCATGTGCATCCATCTGTCTTGAAACTTGCCCATACCCGTCCTAATTCATTTTTGTCAAACTTCAAAACAAAATTGTTATGGATTGCAAAATCAACTAGAAGATGCCGACATTCATTAACATTTTCAAAAAGTTACCCAACATTCAATTGAACCTCGTTACCAACTCCTCTACATGGACTCTCTAGTGGTTCAATGTCCTCTATATCATGCTCTTGTACGAGCTCAGGGTTGGGCACCACTCCAATGTTTTGATCATGCTCAGGTAAAGTGTTATGCCAACTGTTGACAAAAGATAGAGTGTAAGATGAAGTAAGAATTTTTACATATATAAGATTAAAATAAAGCAATTTACAAATGAGAAAATAAATTTTAGATATACCTATTCCTTGAAGGTGGGTCCTCAACAACAAATTTTTGTTGTAACTCAGCAATATATATTACAATTATCGAAGATTCCCCTCCCAACATAAAAGATATATCTATATCACCACTAACATCAATCAAATCAAGCTCACTAGATAGACTTGTGTTGTGGTACATAATAGCTAATTTGTTTGGATCACACTTGGTTAAATTTACAAAATGACTTTTTAGTTCTTCCAAGGAACTATTCCTATTATACTTGATGACCTTCAATTTTCCTCCTTTATAAATAACGCGTCCATCATCTGCATTCGTCACAAATGACCCCTATATCGGAATACCAGTTGCATTCCCTCAGTAGCCATCGTCAATACTACTGTATTAAATGAATAACAAAGTTACTGTTATAAAAAATCAATACAAAAAAATTACCAAAAATTTGTATATTTCTAACTACTTTAGGATTCATAAAATCTGAGTATTCCATAATACATTGAAATAGTGTACTACTAAAATTGTCAGTAGCGATCATCAATACTCATGTATTAAATGAATAGCAAAATTAGTGCTACAAAAAAATTACAAAAAATTGGGATATTTCTAACTACTTTACAGTTCATAAAATCTGAGTATTACATAATAGATTGAAATAGTGTGTGAGTAATACTCACATAAACACAAAATAAACAACAAATTTTATTACAAATAAACAAGTTTAACAATTATTTCGCCAAAACAAAGAATACAATGTATCAACATGATACAAACAACAAATAATTATATAAAAAAACAATTTCATCAATACTAAACAAATTCCATTTATTAATCTCAAATACACAACAAATGTTATTAACAAAATTAAATATTCTAAATAATAATAGATAAATAAACTTTAATTAATCAACTGTATAAAGAAAGAGTAAGAACGGTACCAATCACGTCGAAATAGTGAGTCAATCTCTTCAACTTTGTGGGTTACTGTATTAAGGACAGTAAAAAGGGGTATGTTCTTTTAATGATCGGTTTTTCCCAACTTTATAAAAATAAACATATATAAGTTTTCGCCCATAAGCGGGAAGTCTTGGCGCGCAAAATTTCGGATGTTGAATATTCGAAATTTGTAAGTGACAGCTTTAGCTGGCTGTTTTCAGATGTTGAACATCCGAAATTTTCATAAATTTGGATGTTGAACATCCGAAAAAGGGCAAAAGTATCTTTTTTTTAAAAAGACGTTATGAAAGATAAAAAACAGACAGATGAGTAATAACGGAAATTATTAGGTGTAACCGTAATAACGTAAAGTATAACGGATATATATGTAATTTTTCCAAAGTGAGATGTTGGGTTAAAATGGGGTTATTTTGATATTAAAAAAAAAAGAAAAAGAAAAAAAAAAAAACCTTTTATACTTAAAGAGTAGATGCAAGAATAAATATGGTTAAGATTAATAGTGTGGTACTAAAAATATTTAATGCCTAAAAAGTACAATATAGTTGTATCCATAGTTTTTTCTTTCTCTATTTTATCTCGGAACCAAACAAGGACTTGAAACTATTTTTCACGTCGAGTCAGTTCTCTATTAGAAGACTCATATACGAACAATTGGCCTGAAATTTTTATCTTAGCTTCCACCCTTAATAAATTACGGGAGAACCAACATACTCGTCCTAATTAATGAAGGATGAAGTTTCTACAAGGCCTAGGCTTTTGAAAACAAAATAAAGCTTCACCTCAAATCCGCGTTCTCAAAGCACTTTTTGTAACAAAAATCTCCCACGACTTTAAAATCAATTTTCAACATAACAATAAAATTTAAAACTCACACGTGAATATATGAACACTTATTTTTAAGGAAAAATGGACATTCTAGATAATTTCTTAGAGTTTGAAATCCTTTATTTATTTATTTTTTTATTTATTTTCACGACCATAATGTAAGCCAAGATGTTCGATGCAAAAGTTTCCAATACTTGAATTACAATTTTTGATGAGGTAAGATGTGAGACTTTATTTATTTATTTTGATAGAGCTGCAACTCTATCAAACCATTTTCCATCAAGGATATTAATTAAAAGGTGAGGTTTGTATAAGTTGTCAACCTTATACTATTGAAGTAAGGTATGCCTCAAAACTATGTAGAAAATATAATTTCGTTGCCTCAAAGCCTTGCAATAGTATAATAATCTATTTTTTTCCTTAATTATGAAAGTTAAAGATTCAGAAATGATGACGATCAAGCAGATATGTAAATAATTGAAAATTTTGAAAATGGACAGTCTAGATGATATGTTAGAAGATAATCTATTTTTAGATCTAAAAATCCCTTTTTTTTTCATGTCTATAATTTTCAAGGTCGAGATGAATGATTTGAGAGTTTTCCAACATAAGAACGACCTCCTCTAGTGGATTTTTAGGTGTACCTTATTTATACAGTATAAGGTTCACACCTTGTATAAACTTTTTCTTTAATCAAAAGCAAACAAACATAAGACACGAACTCAAGAAAGGCAAGGAATCCACCTTTGACCATTGAACCAAGTAACCAGTGATACTCTGCCACGTGGAAAAGACCGAAAAAAAATATTTTTATCGACAACATAAATATAGGGATAAAAGGAGTATCTCTATCCCCCTCTAAATTAGTCTTTGGAGCTGTTTCATCCTCCCCCGTCGCCCTCCTATATCACATTCCGTTCTCATTCAATTAAAACCCAAAAACCATGCTGCAAAATTCGCCGGAGAATTTTTCCGATGATCATTCCCTCGCTCCCTCTCTCCTAGAAGACCCAACATATGATGCCGGAAATATCGAAAAGATAGGCATAGATGAGATGCTGCAAAGATTTTCCGGCGAGTTCGGCTGGTGGCAACTAAAGCACTTTGTGTTAACGAGCCTTGCTTGGTCTTTGGAGGCCTTTCATACCATGGTCATGATATTTGCTGATAGGGAACCGGATTGGAGGTGCACTCCTGGTCATGGCTCAGCCTGCGCTCGAGCCATGGGCTCGGTGTGCGGTTTGGAGTCCGGCTCGTGGGAATGGGTTGGCGGCTCGCGGGTTTCCACAGTTTCAGAGTTTGGATTGGTCTGTGGGGAAAAGTATAAAGTCGGCTTGGTTCAGTCGGCTTTCTTTGCAGGCGGGCTTCTTGGTATGAAAATCTCATAATCTTTCTAACTACTTTTAGAATCCCTTCGTTTTATTCCTTACAGTTTTTTTATGCGTTCGTATTTTGTGATTTTGATATATTCAGCTATTACTTAGTATTTTACCGGAATAAGTAAAACCATTCAAGAATCTCCATTATTCATGTTTAATTGAAATCGAGAAAGTATAGGTGAAACCATTGATCCACTGAAATTTTCCACTGCAGATTAACCTTTAGGAACCTTGTTACTAGATCATGGTTTTGTTTCTCTAGAGTTTTAGAAATCACTGGTTCTGTGCATCTCTAGAGTTTTCGAAATCACTGGTTCTGTGCAATTCAATGGAAATTGCGAATCCTGCTGTCTTTTAGATTCTAGCCGGGTTTTGTGGTCCTAAATAAATTTAAAACTAAATTATTACCCCAAATTTAAATACAACTAGAAGAACTCCAGTATGAAAGAAAACTAAATTATTGCCCCTAATTTAAATTCAACGAAAGAACTTCAGCATGAATGAAAGACCAATGTGATCTTGCCGAATATATATATTTTTTATTTTCTTATTTTTCACCTCTTTTATTTTAGCAAAGATCATTTACAATAAAACCAAGATATTAAAACCTTAATGCCACTAAACCGATTTCTTTAAACAAAACAAATAACAACTAATATAAAAACAATATAATTAAATATGTAAATACAACGATCAACCTTCAATCTCAACCGAAAAAGCAAGCTCACTTAATACTGCAGTACTCCCACCTTCAACCCGAAAAAGTGATATCAAAGATTCACCATAGAAGGATATAAAAAACGAGTACATCCATCCTTGTACAACATAAATAGTTAAAACCCTTTGTTAAAGGAAGTTATAGATAAGTATTAATGAACCATAAATGCAAAAGATTTCTGCTAATGGAGAATGAGTTCGTAATTTAAAATTTAACTGGAGGAAAACTCATCCCATTAGATTTGTGCTAATAGAGAATGAGTTCGTAATTTAAAATTTAATGGAGGACAACTCATCCCATTAGACAAAGGCAAAGAAATATAGTGAGAGAAAGATGCTTTTTAGATGTATTACATGGTGTCGGGGTTGGTGTGGCTTGGAGCTTCCGGGGGTTTCACTTCAGTGGGTTGTGGGGGATGGTGAATGGATGTGAGAGATAGAGTAGAAATTGTAGGATTTTCTCTTTCTTTTCTCTTTCCTCCGCAATAATTTTGACATTTTGGGTTTTTTTAGTTTGTTTTAGATTGATTTGAAATTATTCATAGTTAAATACACGGATCATCATCAGGATTTATGGAAAGTTAAGTTTTAGGTTGATGGCTTACTTAAAGCTTGGGATAAATTAAAAAAAAGTTTAAGATCTTCACCTTTCTTAAACCCTATAGTCATAATTAAATATAGGGATGCTCACCAAAAAAATACTTTAAATTTGGGGCGTGATCTTGATGAATTTGAGCTTGTATTGGGACACAAATTTCGTTTGGCCTTAATTTCCTTTATAATGGAATTCAACGAATCCGGCCAAAACATTAGGGTCTAATTTTGGTACGGCTGTTTCGTCATTTTCCCTTATTTTAAATGGTTGAAGGCCAGGGTTCAACAGTAGAATAAACGTATTGGTCTGGCATGGATGCATTAGGTTCATGGAATGTATTGCATACGTTAGTATCTAGAATATTCCTTTAGTTCGGAAAATATTTAAGTAAGGTCTCAAACTTATACTGTATGGGTAAGGTGCATCTAAAAAACCCACTAGTGAGGTTGTTTTTATATTGAAAAGCCCTCAAATCGACTATCTCAACCTTAGGATTTGTACAAATAAAAAAAAGAGACTTCTAGTCGTAAAAATAGTTCATCTTCTAATACATTATCTTGACCATTTATTTTCAATATTTTCAAGTTTTTATAGATCTGCTTGATCGTCACTATCACTGGGAACTTTAAATTTCATAACTGGGGGCCACAATAGATTTTCATATCATCGCAAGGTTTTGAGGCACCAAAATTATAATTTCGGCTAGTTTTGAAGTGTGCCTTACCTCAATAGTCTAAGGTTGACTCCTTATACAAACCTTACCCTTTTTCGTTCTCTCTCAATCAATCAAATTATTTTACATATTTTATGTACTCCATGTCGGCTCCAGACCAGTACATGACACAAGTTGGGTCCATGTCATTTCAACCCGGACCGCACCTGCCAACTCAGGTCCAGTTCCGGTCAACCGACCCAATTGCCACCACTAATTAGAGTGCAACTTAGGCCACTTAAAAAAATTAAAAGTACTTCTAAAAAATATAAAAGTTGTGGTTTTCATAAAGTTGCAACCTTTAAACAATCCAACTAAGGTGCGCCTTCAAATTTTATCATAATTTATAATTTTGATGTAAAATGTTGTTAGGATTGTTTCAAAATCTATTTTTATATCTAGTTATAAAATTTTAAATTTTAAATATGGTTAAAATCAAGTAGATCTATAAACATATGAAAATCTTGAAAATGGACAGTGTAGATAATATGTTGTAAGATGCACTATTTCTTATACTCAAAATCGTTTTATTTTTCATAGTCATCCATCTTGATGTCGAGATGATCAATCATAAGGTTTCTCAACATTAAAATAACCTTTTCCGATGGATGATCAATCATAAGGTTTTTCAACATTAAAATACACCTTTTCTGATGGATTTTTAAGGTACATCCCTAGTTCTATATTTTAACGTTGCAACCTTATATAAACTTTTTTCAAATATAAAAGCATGGAATCAATGTAACAAAATTATATATATGTAATTTTGATACTTCTCTCAATGATTAGTGAGTTTTTCTTGTGATTAACCTCTTCCCTCTTTTTTTGGTTCTTTCCAAATATCTCCAATTGTAAATTAGTTTTTTTTTTTTTATTCTGAATTCATATATCTAATATAAATTTCACTTTTTTTTTTTTAAATTGCCTTTGGCATTGTTTCACTTATAAAACTCTTATTTTATTCTTAAACAACTTTTTATTTTTTTAATAAACGGAGTCTGTTGGGTTACTCCCGCAAAGCCAGTGCTAAATTTCCATTCTCACTTGCATATTAAAAATCACTAACTATTTCTAAAAATAATTAATGGTAGAGGAAAATGGGTAAGGCCGGTGTTCCCCACTAATATACCCCCAACAAAAGGAAAATACAGAGTTTGTGCCAGACATGTGAGATAGAAAAGATTGTTTTGAACTCTTATTTTCGTGAATAAAGTATGGGCTTCCACTTTCACAGGAAATAATGATAAAAAAGTGGCAACGCTTTTCAACGAGTTTCCAAACAAGAAAAAAGCAATCCCATCTTTACTTTTCTCGTGCAACGGAATAAAGTCACCATTCAGTTCGATCAATACCTGTCTCCTTGCTCCGAGTAATGATTTGATTCCCACCCGGAATTGGATCAGGCCCAATTAGGTCTAAATTATATCAAGATCTGAACTTAGTTCAGGTCCATGTCAATTGGAAGTAATCCCAATCTTGTTCAAATTTATCATTTATCAATATTATGTGAGCTTTTTGGGTCTTTGTTTTGCCTTTTTAGCACTTTTCATTTGAACCAAATTACGTTTTTTAATCGATGATGTCATATGTTTAGGTTGCATATAACCAGCCCACTTGGATCCAATCGATGATGTCATATGTCTAGGTTGCATATAGCCAGCCCATTTGGATCCACCTGTTGGAGCCACCATTATATTTCTTGAAATTTGAATCTATAAATAAAAAAGTATAAAATATTATTTTACATCTTTTGTTGTATACCGTAAATTTTATCTTTTTTTTAACAGGATAATTTACAAAAATTATTGTATTATTGTATTGTATACAATAAATTTTTATCCACAGGGGGGAGAGGCAAACTCAGCCCCAACCCAACCCGATCTGACCTGATGGGATCAAAACCTAACCAAAACTCCAAAATGGCTTGGGAGGGGTCAAAGTTGAGTTGATCCAAAACGACTTGTCGGATTTTTTGTTTGGGTCTAGACACAAACCCAATTCGATCAAACCGGCAGGTCTACGAGTCGACTACCAGACCCATTTCCCACACTTAAGTTGATCCAATATTTCCTGAATTATAAAGGAAAGTAAGGGACAACGGTTATCTTCGGGTGACACATGAGAAAGCTAGTGTATGGAGCAACCACCGGTAACAATGAACGTTAGAGGTCAGTATTAGTCGCGTGAATACCATAAAGGGAAAGTGTAGAGTGAGATCATTTACTTTTTATACAAGGTGATCACATTAGTCTTGACCATTAGATGTGAAATTGGGTGGCTACAATTGCTCCATTGACCAAGCTCAAATTTCAAAAGAATTTTTTTCAAACTTTGTGACACATCGAACCTATCAAATTTGGCATCAAGTGATTATAAGGAATTGTGACTACCTTGCTACGCATTATTTGTAAGATCACCCGATCTAACTGCTAACTACCCGGATTGGCCGGTTCTGGTTTTGGGTCGTAAGGGTGAGCAACCGGTATTTTAAAAATAACATATTCAAAAAAATATATATAAATTCTAAAAAATAAAGAATTTGATTTGTAATGTATTTTTAAATATTATTAGATTATGGTAAAGATTAAAAAGTTATTTTGGTCATTAATACTCATTTCTATATTTTCCCATCTCTTTTAGAAAATTTTAAAAATAGCCATTGGAAAATATAAAATGGGATATCATCCATTTTTATCATTAATTTTCAACTTCATTTGAATGTGTTTTGTTTTAATCATTTTTTATATGTTTTTCATATTTTAGTAGATTTTTTTTTAATATTTTTTTAATTTTTTTAATACTTTTTGACCGCCAGGACTTGTCTAGTTAGAGACGTTGAATCGGCCGATTTACCGATTAGGCCGGTTAAACCGTTTCTGGGCCCATGTCCGGTTAACCATTCCGATTTGATTTTGTGAACACTGTTCCTATATCTACATTACTTGTTTGGAACGTTAGTTAAGTGCACCGGTGTAACTGGTGTTTGAAAACCGAACCACGTGGTTTCTATACGAGTCGATGAAGAAAAAGATACAAAATAAAATAAAAACAAGAAATAGAAAAGATATAGAAAAATATAACAACAATTATTCAAAACCAAATGATTTGATTTCCTTTAAGTAGAGATATAAAACAAAATTAAAATAAAAAATTAGAATAAAAAGACTCTGTGAATAGAAAGGCCGAATTAAAATGGAGGAGAACAGAATAAAAAATTGGTATTGGATATTTTTTTGGACTGATTACAAAAGTGTTAGGCTTTTATAGATCAATTTAATTAGAACATTTTAGGACAAATATGACCAAATTTGGTGAAAAAAAGAGAGGGAAATCAAAGTTTTCTATTTTCACCTTCAAAAAGCACCTGAAATTTGAATTGTGGATTGTTTAGATATTGATTTTGAATTCAAAAATTTATAAGGGATCTTTTAGATGGCTCTATTACTAACATTTAAATCAAATTTAATAATTCGTTGAGAAATGAAGAGAGAGAATGCAAGAAAGGCATCCCAAAACGTGAATTAAGATGGATCTATTTGGTTCCAAATTGATCAGAATGGAGGATTAAAGATTGTAAAAATAGAAGACCTAGGAACCCTCTACTCAGGCGCATTTTAAAACCCTCGGTGTATTGCAATAAAAAAGGTCCCAGATTTACTTTTCTTTTTGAATTTTGGAACTAATTTCCCTAAAACAAGTGATGGATTTGTTCTTTTGACCCAAGTGGCTATGTTCTTTTAGTCAAGCATGAGCCTGTAGCTTGTGGCTTTTGTTTTTGTTCTTTTGACCCCAGTGGCTCTGTTCTTTTAGTCAAGCATGAGCCACACTAAGATAGTGACTTGCAATGGATATTGTTTTGCAGGTGCGGGAATTTTCGGACACCTTTCCGACTCTTTTCTAGGCCGGAAAGGGACACTCACACTGGTATGTGCATTGAACGCCGTATCCGGCATTTGTACGGCGATGGCACCGAACTACTGGATATATTTCATACTCCGCTTTCTCACCGGAGTTAGCACTGGAGGCGTTGGCCTCTGCTCCTTCGTCCTTGCCAACGAGCCTGTGGGCCCCACCAAACGTGGGGCTGCCGGAATGTCCTCCTTTTACTTCTTCTCAGCTGGAATCTTGATACTTTCAGGGATTGCCTACATTTTTCGGGAATGGCGGTCCCTCTACCTAGCGACCTCTTTGCCCTCCATACTGTTCGTAATTTGTGTGGTGCCCTTCATCTTGGAGTCTCCTAGGTGGTACCTGGTGCGTGGCCGTCACTCTGACGCGATGCATGTAATGAAGAAGATTGCAGAGTCGAATGGTGCCCACCTTCCCGCCGGAATCTCACTCGTACTAGACAACCAATCATCGGAATCGGACGAATCATCAGAAAACTCTGCCTCTCTCCTCGATGTCGTCAAGACTCCCTTAACCAGAATGCGCCTTATACTAATGGTCTGCATCAACCTAGCATGCTCCATTGTTTACTATGGCCTAAGCCTCAACGTCGTGAATTTGGGAACAAACCTCTACCTCAATGTGTTTGTGAACGGGATTTCCGAGATGCCGGCCTTTACCATAACAGCAGTGCTGTTGGGAAAGTTTGGAAGGAGGGCTATGGTCATCGCGACCATGGGACTAAGTGGCGCTTTCTGCATTCTAGGTAGTGCTATGAAGGGGGAGGGGTTAATCAAAGGGATTAGGATGCTTTGTGGAGTAATGGGGATTTTTGGGATGGCAGGAACCTATAATTTGTTGTTCATTTATACGTCGGAGTTGTTCCCGACAGTTGTCAGAAATGCAGCATTGGGGTGTGTAACTCAAGCTGGACAGGTAGGGGCCATATTGGCGCCAATGGTGGTGGTGCTGGGGGGAGTGGGCAGTGGCGGACCTGCGTTTGGAGTGTTCGGGGCATGCGGTTTGGCGGGAGCTGCACTTGCATTTTGCTTGCCTGAGACACTGAACCAGCCCTTGTATGACACTATGGCTGGCCTAGAGGATGCAGAGGGTGAAGAGAGAGACATGCAGAGAACAAAGATTTAATAGTGAAACTTGGGGTTGAGAGTTAGTGTAAGCCAATAATTTTGGGTTCAGAGTTGATATAGAGCAGTTGTGCCGAGAAGAGTGAAGGTTGCCTCATTTTGTTTGATGATAAAATTAACTAGTTTAAGTTAAAACCATGGGATTAGAGGATCATATTGAATTCCAAACATTTGCAACCTGGAATTCCTCTGTATCAAAACAAGCAAGACGTTTCATGGCTGCTATCTTGTTCCCTCATTTTATCAATGACGAATGCATATTTTCCCCATTTTTTTCTTGTAGCCATTGAATTATTGAAGTAGAATGAATTGTAGAAGGAAGGTAGAATGAGTGGTGTATTCGTCTATAAATTTAAGCTTTTTCAGTGCATGAGCCAGTCCAATGTCTCTAATATTAGACCATGTTAAAAAATAAATAAATAAATAAATAAAAAAAGAAAAGAGGGCCGGTTATGTTGCTGTTTTGGGTCATGTTGTTGTTCTATAAATATTTTGATGCCAATTATGATTATGATGAGCATGCTATTGCGGGTCATTAAGGCGGGTGCGATATTAGAAGTGCAGCAAGCTATACACTCTGAAAAATCAAAAGAACCAAAATTCTTCCTAATCAGCAAAATTTAAGACTACTGTAGTGCGCTTACTCTGAAATGGGATGTCATCAACCATCTTTAAAGGCCAGAAGACTATGCATCCTCAGACAAGGGATATCATAACAGTCTCCAATTATGCCGTAAATTCCAATAGACAAAGACAAACTAGGGGGAAAAAAAAAAACTAATAATTTGATTGAAAATTGAAAGGAAGCTAACCAACATAGCTTCAATGGTTGTGCCCAAGGTTTAAAAAATCGCCATCCTGATTCGGAATTGGGCAAATGGGATTCAGTGATTCTACTATGCAGAATGGATGGGATGACATCATGATATGACGATTTTGTACAGTGAATCGTTTCGATATTGTCACATAACCGGATCTTACATCATCAAACTAGTTTTAACATCATTGATTTCATTTGTTAAATTTTTTTTTAATAGATGGGTCCCACAAACCATAATTGGCCTCAACTGCACACATACCATACGTCCTGCTCAACCAAGAGCAATTAAAAGCATAGGTGTCAAACCTTTTATAAAACTGTACTCTACCTAGAATTGTTGATGTGAGACAATTCACCCACTACTTTATGTGTACATTTCATAGCTTTTAAAGAGGTAAATAACACTTCCCTAATAAATAACACTTCCCTAGCTTATGCTCCCACTACGTTATGCGTGCAAACATGCGTCCCGCTCAACTAACATACATAATTATTGGGAGACAATATATGCAAGAGCCATCTTCTCTTTTTGTTAAGAAATGTTGCTTAAAAAATATACTAGCAATTTAAAGGATTTTTTAAACTGATTTCGATTATTATAAAAGATATACTAGTAATTCAAAATATGTATGCAAGAGCCATCTTGTTTATTTGAACCACGTTTATTTTTTAATAACGTTCCATATAGGGTCATTTCTCAATAAATACTCGGATTTTATTGTAGTCGATTGAATTTTCCAAACCCTAGCTAATCACATCAATCTTGAAACATTCTAACATATATATATATATATATATATATATATATATATATATA
>NW_006499810.1:1668025-1695171 GCF_000471905.2 Amborella trichopoda | reverse complement strand
TTTTTTTTTTTTTTTTTTTTTTTTTTGTAATCCATGATAGATTTGTTTGTAATACTTGATCGATTTTTTTGTAATCCATGATCGAATTGTTTTTGTTTTTTGTAATCCATGATCGAATTTTTTGGTTTTTTGTAACCCATAATAGAATTTTTTGTAATCCATGATCGAAATGTTTGTTTTCTTTTCTTGTAATCCATGATCAATTTTTTTTTTTTAACCCATGATAGAATTTTTTGTAATCCATGATCGAATGTTTTGTAATACATGATCGAAATGTTTGTTTTTTTTTGTAATCCATGATCGAAATGTTTGTTTTTTTTTTGTAATCCATGATTGAATTTTTTGTTTTTTGCTTTTTTTGTAACCCATGATAAAGTTTTTTGTAATCCATGATTGAATTTTTTGTAATCCATGATCGAACTGTTTTTTTCTTTTTTTGTAATCCACGATTGAATTTTTTGTTTTTTTTGTTTGTTTTTTTTTGAAATCCATGATCGAATTTTATGTAATCCATGATCGAATTTTATGTAATCCATGATTGTATTTTTTGAAAATTTGTGATTTTTTTTTTTAATCCATGATCGAATTTTTTTTGTAATCCATGATTGAATTTTTTGAAAATTTGTGATTTTTTTTTTAATCCATGATAGATTTTTTTGAAAATTTGTTATTTTTTTTTTTTAATCCATATTATTCAAAGAGAAAATGAGAGAGATGATGATTCTGAGGCCACCCTATCCCAGCCATATTATTCACATATCGAGTCCCAACAGCAACAGTGTAGGGATGAGCACGAAATACTGTAAATTAAATGCTGAATGGCGGTTCATGCAGGGAAAGAATATATCAATATTCGCATATTCATTCAAAAACATGAAAATTCTTAATGGAGTACCCTCATTTTTTATTGAATTCCTAAAAAAAAATATTTATAATGAATTTTAATAATTTTTTCGAATTTTTTTAAGCTTTATTCTGACCGATTCACCCGATTCCCGATCCGGATTGTCGATTTGCCGATCCGAATCGGTTGTTTGAAAGCCCGATCCAAGTCACCGATCCGTTTTTTAAACCATTGCTCAGAACACATTATTTCTTAGGAAAAAAAGAGCTAATGAGGTCTGAGGATGCCAAGCTTGGATTGGTTGTAAAAACATTAGATTTACTCTAAATCGTAAGGAACATTATTCAAACACTAGATGATGTATTCAAAAATACATGATATATCCAAAAATAAATGCATAAATTATTTCTTAGCCAAAAAAATAAGAGCTAACGCGGTATGAGGATGCTAAGCTTGGATTGATTGTAAAAACATTAGATTAACATAGATTAACGCTAAAAACTAAGTAACATCATTCCTGATATATCCAAAAATAAATGCAAAACAAACTTTTTCTCATTAGATTAAAATTTAACCCCACCTAAAAGGCTCCTAAATATTACGGTAATAAACCGAAGTGCATAACAACTTTTGCGTTCTTTCTTAGCCCAAAAAAATAAGCTAACGTGGTATAAGGATGCCAAGCTTGGATTGATTGTAAAAACATTAGATTAACTCTAAATCCTAAGTAACATCATTCATATGTCCAAAAATAAATACATGACAACCTTTTTCTCATAACATTAAAATCTAACCCTACCTAAAAGGCTCCTAAATATTACTGTAATAAACCGAAGAGGCTTCATAACGACCAAATGCTTTGTATTCATCACACCACAATCCATTTAGGCATCTTTCTTTTGTGTAAGATCGAAAGAGAGAGAGGAAAGAAATGGTGTATTGTACCTTTCATTCATGTTAATCTTCTCTCTTGTTGGTAGAAGAAAGATTTAGCGTTTTCCTTACTGTGGAGAGGGAGAGAGATAAGGAAAGGAACAGAGAGAAATCCAGAGGAGTCTGAGCTCTCTATTATGGAGAGGGAGAGAGATGGGAGGAGGAAGAGAGAGAAATGAAGAGGAGTTTTAGGAATAGAAGGGGTCACCTCAACTCCTCTGTCTCTTTCCAAAGAAACCAGACATTTTGGATGTGGAAATTGTGGGCCTTGAGGAACCTGAGAAACCAGACAATTTGGATGTGGAAATTGTGGGTCTTAAGGAGGGAAACAATAGGGAGTTTACTGTGCTCAAGAAACATCATACCAATCCAAGTCAAGTCCATGGGGACTACACTTCTTTGGCAGGGTCCTTGAGAGATGTTCATTGCAAATTGTATCCCAAGACTAGGTTTGAGAGTACTTGTAACCTTGTCAATGCTATTCCAAATCAATGCATAGCCTATGTGGACCATGAGAATGACAGGTTGCAAGTTGGGGACATTGATTGGAGGTAAGCAAAGTTTTTTCTCTATGCTTTGGATTTGAATTCCATCGTTTTTTTTTTAATTATATATTTGTGTTTTATATCTAAGGATTAAAAAATATGTGAGCCAACTCGGATTGGACCCAGTAGATGGTGCCTAGACTAGAGAATCGCCCTAGTTGTCGAGGACTGAATTGTTCATAATAGTGTAGGGACTCGAGCATTTCCCAAGTCTGGGGCTAACCTTTTTTTTTTTTTTTTAATATTAGTTTATTTTTTCTTTTGCAATTTGCAATGACTCACCTGAATCGCTGCCTCGGGTTCGCAAGCACTCAATTCTTGTTTTTTAAACAATGTTTTATACTGAGTCTTTTAATATACAATGAATGAAGGCATGTAAGACTAATGGGTGGGATTTTTTTTTTTTGTTGGTTTCATAATTATTTGTATTTGGAACTATGACATGAATATGAATTTAGAGAAATATGTATGGAAATTTAATATAGTTCGATGGAGTTTGTTGCATGGTGTTCCAAGCACCATGAATTCTTGGCAAGAGGCAGTGGAGATCAATTATGATGGCCCATTGATCCAATTCTGATCGATCCACGCCGTTCCTCGCTAAGAACAAAAGGGTGTACCAATTGATGAACGAGAACTGCAGGAGGATCCTTCCATGTCTAATATACCTAACTATGACAGGACCTGACGTAGCCTAGCTTATGCTATTGGTATGGTTAGTCTGATATGTAATATATGTATAAATATGTCACATATAGGGAGGTATGTTAAGCTTTCTTGATGCCAAGGAATCCTACTTGTTTTCACATAGGTCCAGGTCTTCTAAAGATAGACTCTCAGTTGCTCTCAAAATTAAAATTCTCTTTCCTTAGCGGTTTAGCTCTTAAAATTCTCTTTCTGTTGTTGTTTAGCAGTACGGTTTGGTAGGAATGATGATGTGGATCGATGGTATTACTCACTCGGGAGAGCAAGTTTAGAAGGGAAAATTGGTGGGGTTTTTTTTACTGATATTAAAAATTATATTATTCTTTGTAAAATTATGATATTCATTGTGACAATAGATTTATACTCGTTGACGTTAAGAAATTTTAGTTTTGGCTTTATTTCTTGCATACGATTTATAGTTGTATTCATCTATTTCAACATGATATATAGTTGTATTCGTCTATTTCACATTTAGCCATTTGTACACACGATCTTCGGTGGGATCCCAATACTTGATTCCTATTCAAGCGAGGGTGGGTTTCCGAAATCCCTACAACCTAGACCTGGGTCAGGTCTAAGTCATTTGGACATGGACCCAACTTTCCTAGTCCAACACATGGACCTGGACCCTCAGCAGGTTCAGGTCAATCCATCGCCTCTTGACCCAATTGCCAACCCTACTGTTTCCTGGATACTATACTCTATTTGTATATGGCATACTAATACATTTTTGGAGAATGAAATTATACTCCATTGGTTTATGGCATAGTTGTTCATGTTTATATGTTTTTTTATTTAATGCAGAACATTTCTTACGGATGCGAAGAAACTCTTTATTGTGCCAGGGACGCACGGACCTAAGGGGGATTTGAAGAAGAAAAATGGAAAGGACCTGGTTTCTATGCTGCCAAGCCCGCATATATAGAAATGAAGGGCTATTAATAAATTTAATTTTGAGATTGATATTTGGACTAAAATTTTAAGGACATGTAATATCTAGAAATAATAATCCTAGTATTTGGACAGTTAGTTTCCATTATTTTTAGATGTAATCTCTGGAAATAATAATCCTAGTAAGAAACATTTGGACAGTTAGTTTCCATTGTTTTTAGATGGAACACCTATGCCTATGTAGTCATGAGGTCAAGCCCGCATGAAACAATTTTCCTAACGAAAATTGAGAAAATTTTTATTTTAGTTTAATATTTTTTTTTGTGGGTGGTTAAAGTCCAATTTGGACCATAGTTAGCAAGTCTCCGTTTAGAACACGATTTTTTCAAAAAATCTCTGATTTTTTGAAATCCATTTAGAACTTTGAGTTTTTCAAAAGATCTTCAAAAAACTGCTTTTTTTTCATGAAAATGAAGTAAACCCGTATTTTAGCTTTTTAAAAAAAAATACTTTAAAAAAATACTTTAAAAAAAAACTTCTTCCCTATAACTTTATTTCTTCTAAATTTAATATTGTTAAATTTTTTTTTAAAGATAAACAAATTAATAGTATGAAATTAAGAATCTTGATTTGAAATAATATTCTTTCACCAATAATTTCCCTTAAAAAAAAGTTTACAAAAAATTAGAAACAATATATTCCCCCAAAAATAAGATATCACAACAATCGTATATTTAGCCAGAGTTAGAAGATTAACCCCATGAAAAATATTTTTCTTTTTTTTTTCTTTAAACCCAGTGCATCCTTATAAAGAGCATTTTGTGTAAGATTTGAAATTGCTTATAGATTTTGTATACTAAAGATTTAAGTAGCTAGGAATTTAATATGAGATTCGAATTTGCTTTAACATTTTTGTTGCTTTCTTTATATATAGAAAAGTTTGATTAATTTTATATTTTTATGTTTTTACATTATTGTTGTATACAACATAGCATTTTGGATGGATTGCTATTTTATTTATTTGGGTCTGTATTTATTGAAAGTTTAGATAATAAATTGTCAAGTATCACTCTAGAGACACTTGGTAAGGTCCTAAAATTATTGTTCAATGACTTTAATGTATCTATAAAATAATGGCAAATCATAATTCTATATTATGTTATCTTTACATTTTTCGATTTTTCACTCCCTTTTTTAGACAAATCTGAATTATTTACGATTTTATAACTTACGTCATTTTTTGCCGATCCATATTTTTTACCTGATTTTTTCCACCGACTTTTTGAAACAAAACGAATTCATTACCGCTGTTTTGGCTTTCCCGACTTGCTAACTATGATTCGGACCTTAGAGAATGGATAGACATGGATTTGATGACTTGACATATTATACAAAAGATAAGTGAAGATGTTCCTTGATGAAAGAATCCGTTATTTGCATATTTTTGTTTCTTCCTTTCTACCTCGTATCTCTATGTGGAAAGTGTTTTTAAATCCGGATCAGGTGGCCAAGTAGGACATGGGCCGGATCTATTCAAGGAGAATCGAACCAATTCTCCTGTCTGAGAATTCGTAATATATATGGGTTAAGTTAGGATGTTTATAGAACATATTATAATTTTTAATAAGGGTAGTTTTTGTTATTAGTGAAAGAAAGACTAATGTTATGTTCCCGGGATATATATATATATATATATATATATCTTCTTTTCACCCATTTTCTTGTTCTTTTCTTTTGGCAAATATCACTTACAAGTAGTCTTATTACAATAACTCTTCTTATTACAATAACTCTTGTTTCAAAGAAAATAAAACTAACAAATCCAAGATCTTAAAAACCTTGATGCCAAGAAAATATCTATAATTCATATGCTTGACAATATAATTAAATATGATAATAAACAAAAAGAGAGTGTTGGATATTATCTCAATCAGGCTTAGTACACCCCACACCGAGTCTCCTCCTTCCGATGGTGCTCAAGATTTATGATTGGTCTCTTGATTCTCCTACATATAACAAAAACCTTTTAATGGTGCTCGAGATCTATGGTCGTTCTCTTGTTTCTCCCAAATATGGCAAAGCCCTCTCAATAGCATATGGATCTCGATCTAAAACCAACTACCTAAGTCTTCTATGCCTTAGTCTTGCTCAAGCCCCTTTGGTTTGATATTTGGAGAGATGCGAGATAGATCAAAGAGAGAGGGAGAGACCTACTAGCAAAGGCGTTTGCTATCCAAAAATCAAACTACCACAAGCTAACATTAGCTTGGGCGTGCCATCTAAAGACGAGAGAGAAGCATCTAGAAACGAGAGAGAGAGATGACTTGGGCATGTCATCTAGAAAAAGAGAGATCTAACCTTAGCTTGGGCGTGCCATCTAGAAACGAGAGAGATCTAACCTTAGCTTGGGCGTGCCATCTAGAAATGAGAGAGAGATGACTTGGGTGTGACATCTAGAAATGAGAGAGATAGATGACTTGGGCATGCCCCCTTGACTTTAGAGAGATTACTTGATTGTGCCCAAACTTGGAAGAGATCTTGAAGACTTAGGCGAGACGTGCCACCAATAGAGAGATAAACCCTTAGAGAGAGAAGAGAAAATAGGTGTAGAGATTTTATGAGGTAAGATAACATCTTTTTATTGATTTTCTCTGCCTTGGCGTTTGCCTCAATTCGTAGGGTCAAATCTTGACTGTCGATCTAAGAAGACTTATGGGGTGAGAGATTTGAGTCATCTATTTCTTTGATCCACCATCAAGATTCAAAGAGATAAGCTAGAGTCTTATCCTTTCATAAATCTATTCCCTTCAAATCCTTAAATAAAGAAAATATATATCTTATTTTCTATTTTAATATATCCAATCTTCATTTCTTGTATCAATCAATCTTGATTCAAATATTTACTAAATATTTCAAATATTCAACCTTATCATATAAGTTGGCTATACTCAAAAGATAAGCCAACAAACAAGGTAACTATCACTCAATCTTAGATAATAAGTTAGTCCCTATGGGTGGGGTGCGCCACCCTTTCGTGGCGACACGTGGGCCTCACCCAATCCCACGTATTCTAAATTGCGCTCATATTTATGGAGGTCCCATATAATTTTAAAAAATATTTTATTTTGTATTTTGAATTTTTAAATCTTACATTTTATTTAAAACATTGAAAAATTAATTTCTCTTTATTTATAAGTCCAAATGACAAAAATAAAATATCAAAAGATTCACAAAAATTCAAATAAACATTCTAAAAAATCATATATCATAAAATTAATTAAAACTAATTAATTTGATGGGAATCATATCCATTAAATCTACGAATTTATCAACATACAAGAGCACTCTACCTTCAAAGGCTATCTTACCATTAAAGGCTATTCATCACACACAATCCCAGCTTATAGATTTCAGGTAAATGCAAGGGCTCATGATTGGACTACCAAAGTCAGTCAATAGACTAAGGGACGTAATAACAGTTTATGGATTTCAGGTTCTTCCTTAGAGACAAAAAAATCATGGTCCTCCAGACTATAATGTAATCATGACTCTATGGTACATAGGGGTAATCTCTCGCACATGTACACGCTTCACCCTCATTAGCGAATCTCAAAACCGCTAGCCATGTACATGTTGTGTGATGATATAACGATGATGTTTTGGCGATGTCGTTAAAGGCTATTCATCACATGCAAGGGTCGTATCGTCCTTCGATTCTCATCTGGGCATACTGCGACCTCAACAAGGGCTAACCCACTAAACCTTTCTCGGTAGATCGCTTGAGTGAACACTCTCATTTATAACTCTTGCTCTTCTGTCTTCTTTTGTTTTATTGCTTTTGTCCTTTGTTAGTGTGAGATGAAAAAGAATATCCCACCCCTTGCTTTGCCTTGTGGCAACCTGCACTGGCTTCAATGACCTCGAATTGGGGAGCAGTTTCTTCCTCACCCCTTAGTGCTTGAATGGAGAGGGGATCGTAATTCATGGTTCTCATGATTTGATGAGCCTGCTTTCTGCAAATGCTCAAGTCTAGGGGAGCTTTGGCTTCGATTCGAGGTGCATTGGTCTTGAGCTCGTCATAAGTCTTAGTCTCAGGGATAAACCCCTTTAAGTGCTTTGAAGTAATGCGCATGACCTCCAATTGGCTCTAGAGGTTACGAACCTCGCTTCTCAACTCTGCCATGGGGTCTTGTTCCTAGGAGCTAGAGGAATGACTCTTGTCTGGTTGTACTTCTTCAAGGTGGCGTAGAGCTAGCGCTGCCTTGGGCTGTGGAAAGAAAATGCATGACGCATGTAGGGTTCAACCTGAGAAGGCCTAGCCCTAAATGTGAGCTCAAGGCAATGTGAGGGTTGCCTCGAGGTGCGGCTCGAGTGGATCGACCACGAGCCCTTGGAAGTGTGCGAGGGGTGAAGATCTTAAGACCTCCGCCTCTATGTGCCGACCCTCCAGGTGTGGAGGTTTAGGGTGGTGAAGGAGCATAAGGGGTTGCCTTTCGACGAACTCAGGTGCGACGACAACTCTCTTGCCTTTCGTGGGAGCGATGGGGGCAGCCTTCCGGCATGCCTTAGCAATATGACCAGCAAGAGATTTGCCGGTAGCAAGGTGTGTTCTATGTGTGCTGGCAAATGTTCCACCGATGCAAGAGGCCTTGGTGGAGGGTCCACCAGGATGAGGCAGTGGGGAGGCGGGAACTTTTAAGTCCCCTCTTGCATTGATCCATGTAAGAACCTGGGAACTGGACCGTGAGTCCTGACTCAGGAGGAGAGTAGGGAAGAAAGCTTGAGCAGTTCGCTTCCCTAGGACGGTCACGAGTGTGGGGATAAGGAAGTCCCCAACTCAGACGAATGGGTTGAACAACCCAGGTGCCATAGAAATTAATGTAGAAGGTAAAGAGGATGCTGGTCAAACAAGAGCGAGCAGACTAAGGGGTAGCAAGTCCCCAGTGGAGTCGTCAAGCTGGTTCGGTGTCTCGATCTCGACGTCCAAATCTAGATGATCAGAAGACACGTATCTCAGGTTTTTGGCAAACCTGGGATTTGAGATCGCTCTCTCATAACCTTGCTCGTGAGCAAGGGCATGTATTCCAATTGATGAGAGAGGAATTGAAGGTGGGTTAGGGACTTACTCGGGCTGGCTCACGTGGGCGCCCTCTTAGATCATGAAGAAAGCCCCTCAGCTGCTTTAGCTGGTTCGGAATCGCCTCCCGTGACCTGCAATCCTCTTGCTTTTTGCACAACACTTCTATGGTAAATTTGTAATACGAGTGGGTCAGAAAGACCCACACTTTTCTTAGAGCAATGTACGTTCATACGAGAGGGCGATGAAGCGTCAGGTTCAAATAAAAATAGAAAAGGAAGGAAAAACTTGATGAAGGTGAGACTAGCATGGCAACTGGGAAGTCATCGACTCGGAGTGGTAGCAAGGCGAGCATGGTTCTCAAGACCAGCACGGTGGCAATACTACTCGAAACCGAGGCTGATATGGCGGTGTTAGGTTAAGTCTACCCTCAATCAAGTGAGAAGAGAAACGAGAATGAAAAGAAAACACGAGATGGTAGAGAGATGGGGTCCCGACGGCGTTAGGCTTTGCCACTTACGACCGTGGAATAACAATGTCGTGGCCTTTGGGCGGCACTCGACACTACTGCTCATGGCTAGAGAGTGACGCCGTTGGCAGCAAAAGGAGACAACACGCTCCCACACGGGCAGCGATAGTCTCTGATGAAGTGCGTAATGATAGTCCTTCGTAAAGCGTGCTACAGTAATCCTCACGAGGCGTACGACGATAGGCGTGGGACGCTAGAAGGATGGCGATAGGCACCGAATACGCTAAGGAAGCTCGCAGACGGGGGTAGATGTTGCTGAGGTCTTTGCCGAGCGGCGAAGAGTATCGCTGTCTACTATAAACGCGCAACAGGGAAGGACCCCTGCGAGTGACAACAAGTTCTGTCGTCTGGGTTCTTCACTAAGATGTCGAAGCTACGTCTATGGACGGCGATAGGCAGCACCGTTTACCGGCCTCAATGGGAGAGGGAGATAAAAGAACAGAAGGCGAAGGAGAGTCGCGCATGGCACTGCTATTGTCATGCGTGACCTGTGTGACCTCAAGGGAGGCTTGCACGACATTGCCACTGCCATGCATGACCCTTGTGAGAAACTCAGACGGAGAAGGAAGGGGAAAGAGAGGAAAGAAGAGAGAGAGAAGAAGGAAAAAAAGAAAAGAAGAGAGAGAAGAATTACCTCGAACCTAGGGGTACCGGTTAAAAGTTGATCTCACCTCACTCTTTCTCTCAAACGTGACCCAACAATGAAAAGAAAGAGAAACTTGTATTAAGTAAAAACACTTTTTTTTATGAAAGGTTGAGTCTTCTGGTGTGTACAATGCTGGTACGTATATATAGAATTTGCCCCAAACATAGGTGGATGGTCAAAAGTAACTTTAATTATTGGAAATTAAGATTAAATTGAACTAAAAGAAATTAGAAAATAGGGTGAAAAATGAAAGATTTTCCCTGTCCTAATAATTCGTGGAATGCCCTAATAGTTCTCGTATTGCCCTAGAACTTACATGATCTTGCATGGCTGATCCGGGGTCGTTTTGATGCCCGATTGATCGTAAGATGATTGTTTTCTAGTAGGGCTTGGCATGACGATCGATTTGATACCAACTTCAAGCCATGGATCATGTTTTTAGTGTACAATCATGTGACTTGAAATTTGAATGAATCTCGAAACTTCGGATCGATAGTGTACTCGTTCCTTGATGCTTTTCGGTGATTTCTTTGCTGAATTACACTGAGCATGCAATTATAATCGCGGGGCAACAAACGCAACTCGATTCCTTGCCCGATCAAAGATTTTACAACTTTGGAAGTTTGGCTAGAATCTGAAATTCTGGCGATGAAATTTGCAGTTGCTTCGTCGTTTTTGTGTGCAGAATCTGACCGTTCATCACGTATGGGGTTTGGGTCAGTGATAGCCCGAGACCTTACGCGCATGATGGAATTGGTCTTGCGATGATAGGGCTTGCGAGAGGCGTGATCTGGCCGATTGAGCGAGGCACGATGCTGCTGAATGTCCCTGCACTTTCTTCACGGATCAGCAACTTTTCTCTAGCCTTTCTTCACGTTCGAGTGTCGTCATTGGGCGTGCCACATATCGAATCGCTCGTCTTGACTAGACGAACATGCTCAGCAAATTTGAGAGCGATCTGACTTAGGTCGAAAGAGATATGAGCATCAAAAGTCACTGGTCGTGACTGTCCCTTCCATGGCGTGGAGTTGTAGGGAGGCCGCACAGGAATAGTGTGCGGCCCCTCCTGTTTCACTCTTTTTCCTATAACTTCTTCCTGGAATGTCCACTTGGGTTGAAATTTGACCCCTAGGGGTTTTCGACCGTGCCATATCCAATGGTTGTATTTCACAATGATTTGAGACACTGAAAAATATAACTCTAGTTATAGGGGTCGTTTCAGGGTGCTAGATGCCGATTCTGGTGGAACTATTTTTTAGTCTGCACTGCCTTAGACATGTTGGACTACGACGAAAGTTGGATTGGGACTTTTGAGTGACCTTGTGAAGATCTTGGCCAATTCAAGTCTATTCTGAGACTGCCGAAATTTCCACTGTTTGCTGGGCTTTATTGAGCGGGGGCCCCATGTTGATGAAAAATATGTTCCAGCAGTGCAGTTTAACGTTGTGCCTCTAGGATGTGTGCTATAGTTTACGTTCGTATAGCTTGGATCGTGTGTGACACTGGATCACGTGTAGAATCAGGCCCCAAGTTCAATTTTTCCATGTCTATGAAGTTTTTGATGATGTCCTTGGTGGCATGACACTCCTCAGTGCTATGACCAAGTATAGCATGATATTGGCAGTAATTGGGATTGCTTTCCCTTCCAAGTTCCCTCTATCTTATCAGCACAGGTAGCTCGATCATCTTCTTTGATAGGAGAGTCTCAAGCAGCTTGGGGATCATACACTTGTCAAAGGAGTAATCCTCGTGCTGACCTTAGCTTGAGGAGTGCATGGTATTTGTTGTGGCAGCTGATAATTGATCATCATCTTTGACTGATGCGAAGGGTCCAGATATACTTTTGTGGTGCTTGAGAAAACCTTCAATTTGACTGCCTTGTCGACCATCTTGGCAAATGTAGTGGGCCATGATGAAGTGACATAACGAGCCAATTCTGGGTGCATCCTGTCTATGCAGTATTCTATCTCTTGAGGATCACCTATTGGTGTGACCAGATTGATGGCCAGGTTACGCCACCTTTTGATGTACTTGATCACTGGCTCGTGTGGCTTTTGTTTCACCTCAAGGAGTTAAAAGAGTTGCACTTCCCTTTCCATGTCACAGAAGTGCTTAAGGAACTCTTCCTCCATTTGTGGCCATGATGAGATTGATCCTGGTAGTAACCGAGAGTATCATTTGAATGCTGCTCCTGTAAAGGTTCCCACAAATTGCCAAAGCAGTCGGTGCTCATTGTTCGCTGTATTGCCACAGGCTGCAATAAAATGGGCTATGTGTTGCTGCGATGAGCCAGTACCGTCAAACTTGGGGAAGTCAAATCTTTGATAGCTCGGTGGAAATGGAGTTTGGTCAACATACGCTGGGTAAGGCTTTTGATCGCGATTCGACTCTTCCATCACTAGGATATTGTACTTTTTCAATGCTTTAGCTACTATGCCTTTCACTAATTCATCGTTCCCAACCTAAGCTAATGGGGTGGAGACTGGCAATGAGGGAGGTGAGGGTGGGCGTATCCTTTCTTCAGATGGTGTTGTTTCGATGACCCGATACGGTGCTTGAGGGATGGTAAAAACGATTTGGTGCCCGAGGAGGTATGCTCAAGCTTACAAGACACCAATACCTCTTGGCGAAAAGTTTCCATCATTTCATCTTTTGATCTCATCTCAGCTTGTAACTGCCTCAATGTGGCCTTAAGCTGCACAATCTCGTCTCCATAAAATTCTGGTACTTCATTTATCACGATGCTTAAGGGCTCTTCTTCTATGGGAGCTGGAGGTGCGATTTCATCGGGGTAGTCAGCAAAAGGAATGTTGTCCATCTCATCCTCTCTCAGGAAATGATTTTCCTCGAATGAGAGTGACGAGCTCTCATCAGAGATAGTAGTCATTGGATGTATGAGGACGAGGGATGTCGCCCTATCAGAATTGAGTTCTTCATCACAAAATGGGAATGTGAAACCCTTATAGGATGAGGTTGTACTGTCTTTGTTAAGAGCACACATGCAGCACGCATGACATGGGGGAACCATGCAGCTGGCTTTGTGAGTAATCGTGGTGTCTTCAAGGCATGGAGGAGCCATTTCAGTGGTATTGCCAGCAAGGGGAGTGTAGCTCATCCCATCCAGTACTGAGGAGTGGCTTTCCTCAAATGAGAGTGACGAATTCTCATCAAAGATAAGAATATCTGGATGAGAGGGGGTGAGGGAGGCCACATCATTGGAACCCTCCAGAGGAGATGGAAGTCCATCGCTTCTCCGAGATTCTAGGATAAATCCCGATAAAGGCTGGGAGAGGGTGAACGACTGTAGAGTCTCATTCTTGTTTATGAGATCAATTTCAACAATGAGTTTTTCAAACCTTTGAATCAGCTCAACAGTTCTGATTCTCTTCTCAGTTTCATCTTGGGAAGCTGGGATGTCGAGGCTGACCTTGGGAGTAGATGGTGGACCATTCTCTTGTATCATGGGAAGAAGACCAGTCCTTTTAGAGTTCAAACTTTCCACCACCGAGGTATCATGAGTAACGCCTTCGGTGGGTTCGACTTCCGTCTCATTTGTGACACCGGGACTGCCCCGCAGTGGTACTTCCCTACTTAATAGGTGTCTAGGGGAAACTGGTTCGGGGCCATGCGCTGCCTCAAGTTCAGTCTTCCCAAAGATGTCATTGGTATCGGTGCCCCTACTTGAAAGGAGCTCAGGAGTTTGATCGGGTGATGGCCGAACTGGCTCATGATTGATGGGGTCACTGGGGTCAGAGTGGCTCTTTGCCCCATCTATAGACTCTCCTTCGTCAAGAGTCAAGCTTGGATCTTCATGGATAACCGGCTTCATGATGCCCTGATCAATCTTTCTGGTGTTTAGCTCACGCCATGCTTTTCTAGCATCTTCCGCATCAAGGGGAATGAGAGGGGAGGAAGGGTTATCATCATTGGAAGAGAAGTCTTCAATGACTTTCTTTCCTTTTCCCCTAAGCTGAGCCTTTAATGTCTTAGTCTCTTGACCCCATTTTTGGGCCCGACCATGATCTCCCATCTTTATGGTCAGGTAGAAATGTCGTCAAGTGAAGGAGAACTGTTCTTCATACCCGTTCAACTGATTGCCATTGGGACTAGGTGGAGTGCTAGACCCATGCGTGTGTGCACAGTGCAAAGGTGTGCTTAGGGTGGGCGGGGGGATTGGCATGTGTGCGCCGTCTGCAAAAGCACTTTGGGTGACCTAGTGGTCAACCTGAGCTCGAGTAGCGTGTTTGGCCTTAAGGGGCTCGGTGCCATGTGTGTGTGATGGGATGGCCAGGTGACTATCCCTCATTGAGTGAACAGATATGTGCCAGGAGGGAGTACTAAAAGGTTTCCCCTCATGTGCTTGGGCAAACGCCGCAATAAGGCTGCTCTGAGCGACGTAGTGCATATGCAAGGGGTGTGCAGGGTTGACTCCAAGAAGAGCCGAACCCTGACAGTGTCCCGAAGTAACGTGAGGGTTGCTCCAAGTGGTGTGATGTGCATGCAAAAGAGGTGCAGGGCTCGGTTCATGAAGACTCGGACCCTGACAGTGTCCCGAAATAACCTGAGGGTTGCTCCGAGTGATGGAAAATGAGAGGTAGCCTCTCGGCGACCTGCAGCAGCAACGACAAATGAACTACCAGTCACAGGAGAGGGAGGGGCCGCCTCAGGGCTGCCTCATGCAATGGGACTAGCAAGTGAATTGTCGATAGCAGGGTGCGTGCTGTGTGTGGTGGCATGTGTGCCACCAATGCAGGGGTTGGCAGAGGGTCCACCATTGCAAAGAGGTAGGGAGCGAGAGACTTTTAGGTCCATCCTCACCTCTTTTCAAGTGATGAACTGGGAGCGTGACACAGGTATGTGTATAGTGAGCAGGAATAAAAAGAAAGGAAGGCCAAACAAGAACAATCCAACGATGGGGTAGCGTGGCTCTTGGAGAGTAGTTAGGTGTCTCGATCTTGCCCTCCGCATAGAGCTGACCTGGTGGCATGGTTCCGGGTTCGAGATGGACCCAAGACTTGAGATCGCTCTCTCGGGAACCATGTAAAGAAGACGTGGGCAAGAGTACCAACCAGTGAGAGAGGAATTTGGGTCGTGAGGTGGGACTTACCTCAAGTGGGTTCGTGACACGTTCGGGCTGGTTCGTGTGGGCACCCTCTTAGATCACGTTGGAGTGCCCCCTGGCCTGTGGCCAGTTTGAAATCGCCTCCCTTGACCTGTTTTTCCTATCTTGCAAACACACAAACATAAAAAATACAGAGGTGTGGGTCATAGGACCCCACCTAGCTATAAAGAGATAAAAGACGTAAAAATAAGAGAAGAAGTTCAACCGGACGGCTAGGCTAGTACAGTTGCTAGACCAGTATGGCTGCTGATTTTGCGAGGTAGCAAGACGGGAACGGTAACTCAGACTGGCACAGCGGCAATACTACTCGACGATAGAACCAACACCGACCAGCCTAGCACGATGGTGAGTCTGATGTGGCAGCAAGACAGGCACGGTAACTCAGACCGACAGGGTGGTAATATTGCTCGACGACAGAACTGGCACGATGGCTAGTCAGACGCGGCAGCAAGACTCGTACGGTAACTGAGACTAGCACGACGACAATACTGCTCGACGACAAGATTGGCACGATGGCTCAAGGCTCAGCCTGTGCTCTGGTGAAACAACCGTTGGAGAGAAAAAGAGAAAGTGAAGACTAGCTCGATTCTCGCTAGGTCTTCTAGAAAAGATGAAAGTGAAATAAAAATGATGATGAAATAAGAATGATGGAAAACAAAGTGAAATGAAAATGAGAGAGATGAATTAAAATAAAATAAGATTAGAAGATGAGGTTAGAATGAAATAAAAATAAAATGAATAAATTAAAATAAAATGGAGTAAAGGAAGATAAAATAAAAAGGATACAAGAAAATGAAATAAAATAAGATGGGGTAAATAAAATAAAAGAGGTGAATGAAATAAAGTAAAATAAGTAGTTAAAATAGAATAAGATAAAGAAGATAAGATAATAAAAGAAATAAAATAAAATAAAATAGGATTAGGAAGAGTAAGTTGAAATGAATGCGCTAGAAAAAATAGGATGAAAATAAGCTGAAATAATATAAATGGATGAGGTTGATTAAAATAAAATAATAATAAAAAGGTTTAATTGATCAAGGGAGAAAGGGCGGTTTTATTACTAGGCTCTTGGGTATGATGTGAATAGAAGGAGATAACGTCGGATAAGAAAAAAAAGGAATAGATTTAGTTTAGAAAGAGAGGGAGAGTTTTCGTTAGGTTACTTGGATGAAAACGAAGTCAATGAATACTCCAAACGAAGAGAAAGAGGGGAAAGGGAAGAGTAGATTTCATTTGGACGTTTAGAGAGAGAGCAACGGGAGGAGCTAGCTCACTATTGGGTTTTATGTGAGAGGACGAGACGAAAACGAAAGTCACGAAAACTTAACACTAAAAGAAAACAACGAAAAAGGGGAGAGTGGGTGGGTTTTTGTTTAGAGAGAGAGAGAGAGAGCCGAAGGCAGGGTGAAGGAAGATAATGTGATGTAAACAGGGAGAAAGAGTAGGGAGAGAGACCTGGACGAAATAACGGGAAAGGAGGGGGAACGAAACATTGACGAAAAAAAACCAGTGAAACGAAATTAGAATTGAAGGCAAGTGTTTTGTTTGTGGGTTTTCTTTGGTAGATTCTTAGAGAGAGAAAGCTGAGAGAATGGGGAGTGCGCGAGGTTTCTTAAGGTCGCAGAGGGCAGCAGGAAGACGAGAGTAGAAGAGACGGAGATTACTGGTTGCGAGGTAGCGGAATTGATCGCAATTGGGTGGCTGAGCAGCCGAGGATTAGATGGGTGAGAGACCGACAGAGAAATTGGTATGGCGGAAGTAGCAGCCGAGGTTCGGAGGACAGCAGAGAGAGTTGGTTGAAGAGCAGTAGCGTGGCTGCAGAGAAGAGGAGAGATAGAGCAGCAGAGGTGGGGTGATAGTGGAGGAGGAGGAGGAGGGAAGAAGGGAAGCGAGGGAGGTAGGCGTTGGGCTGCTGCTCTGAGTTGGGGTGGCGGAGATGGCAAACAGGCAGCCGCCTAGCTCAGTTGAGTAAAGAGAGAGACAGGGGAGGCAGGGTAGCAGGCAGCAGAGGAGAGAAACAGACGAAGAAAGAGATGGTGAACAGGGGTACGAATGGTGGTCAATAAAGAGAGGGGTGCAAAGAGAGAGGGCGGAAATGGTTACTGCCTGTAGCAATAGACTAAAAAAAGGGAAAGTGGAAAGAGGGCGATTGAGGAGAAGAGAGCAGAGAGAGGGCGTGCTTCACGTTGGGTTTTTAGAGAGAGAAAGAATGGGAGGTTGCACAAGGAAAAAAAGGTAGGAGAGAAAGGGGGAGGTGAGAAAAGGCGGAAAGAAAGGGGAAGGCGAGAGTAGATGGGAGTAGGTGACAGGGGCAGAGAAGAGAGAGGCGGCAACAGAGACTGCTGCTTGGTTGCGAAGAGTTAAAGAGAGAGGGTAGCAATAGGAGAGAGAGAATGGAAACGGTAGGGATGGCTGTGACGAGATGGTTGGGCAGCAAAAGGAAGTAGAGATGGCGCGATGTGGTGAAGAGCAGGGTGACAGGAAGACGAGGGTGAGGTGGCTGGTGAGCGGCTGAGATGGAGAGGCCAAAGAGAGTGGAAGGCAGGGTGAAGGAAGTTACGTACAGCCGGTTGTGGTCACGGGCTCGGTGGTGAAGAAGGGATCGTAATAAAAGAAGGGCATGAAGGCATGGTAGGTGGGCTCGAGGGATTACGAAAAAACATAAGGAGAATAGGGAGCAAGTGATCGTACAGGGGTAAAGAAAAAAAAAGGAGAGAAATTGTGGTTATGGGATATCATAAGGAGGGATAGGAGAAGGTTGTAGTTGTGAAGGACCACTGAGAAGAGGGAAGAGGAAGGTGGTGGTCATGCAAGACACAAGGGAAGAAAAGACAGAAGAAGAAAAGGAAACGGGCAAAAAAGAGGAGAAATGAGAGAGAAAGAGAAGAGAGAGGAGAGAGAGGGAGAGAGGAGAGAGAAGAGAGAAAAAAAGAGAGAAGAGAGAGAAGGGAGGAAAGAGGAGAGAAGAAAGAGGGAAGAGAGAAAGTAAAGAGAGTAGAGAGGGAAAGAGGAGAAAAAAAGAGAAGTGAGAAAGTGAGAAGTGAGAGAAAGAGGAAAGTTATCTTAACCGTAACGGTACTGACTTAAAAATTTCGGTCTCCTTTTTCTCTCTCCAAAAACATGACCCACAATGTAGAAAGATAGCAATTTTATTCAGCCAAATAGGTCCCTTGTACAATGATATCACCTGATATATATACTCTCATTAAAAAATAGGTAGATTGGAATAATCAAAATCTACTTTAATTGTTGAAAATTACAATTTAATTTAATTAAAAGAAATTGTAAAAATGAGGTAAAATGATGATTTTGTCCCTGTTCAACAATATAAAAAATTTCAAAACAATCCCTGTTACAATTATGGAACGTGTACGATTTTTCTAGGCCGATTTGGGGTTGCTCCGGCTTCATGATGCCCCGATCAATCTTTCTAGTGTTTAGCTCACACCATGCCTTTCCAGCATCTTGCGCATCAAGGGGAATGAGAGGGGAGGAAGGGTTCTCATCATTGGAAGAGAAGTCTTCAATAACTTTCTTTCCTTTTCCCCTAAGCTGAGCCTTTAATGTCTTGGTCTCTTGACGCCATTTTCGGGCCCGACCATGATCTCCCTTCTTTATGGTCAGGTAGAACTGTCGTCGAGTGAAGGAGAACTGTTCTTCATACCCGTTCACATGATTGCCCTTGGGACTGGGTGGAGTGCTAGACCCATGCGTGTGTGCACAGTGCAAAGGTGTGCTTTGGGTGGGCGGGGGGATTGGCATGTGTGCGCCCTCTGCAAAAGGACTTTGGGTGACCTGGTGGTCAACCTGAGCTCGAGTAGCGTGTTTGGCCTTAAGAGGCTCGGTGCCGTGAGCATGTGTGTGTGATGGGATGGCCATGTGACTATCCCTCACAGAGTAAACAGACATGTGCTAGGAGGGGGTACTAAGAGGTTCCCCCTCATATGCTCGGGCAGACGTAGCAATAAGGCTACCTCGAGCGATGTAGTGCATATGCAAGGGGTGCGCATGGTTGAGTCCAAGAAGAGCCGAACCCTGACAGTGTCCCGAGGTAACGTGAGGGTTGCCCCAAGTGGTGTGATGTACATGCAAAAGAGGTGCAGGGCTCGGTTCATGAAGACTCGAACCCTGACAGTGTCTCGATATAACCTGAGGGTTGCTCCGAGTGATAGAAAATGAGAGGTAGCCTCTCGGCTACCGGCAGGAGCAACGACAAATGAACTGTCAGTCGTGGGAGAGGGAGGGGCCGCCTCATGCAATGGGACCAGCACGTGAGTTGCCGGTAGCAGGGTGCATGCTGTGTGTGGTGGCATATGTGCCACCAATGCAGGGTGCATTGGCAGAGGGTCCACCATTGCAAAGAGGTAGGGAGCGAGAGACTTTTAGGTCCATCCTCACCTCTTTCCAGGTGATGACCTGGGAGCGCGACATAGGTGTGTATAGTGAGCAGGAATAAAAAGAAAGAAAGGCCAAATAAGAACGATCCAACGATGTGGTAGCGTGGCTCTAGGAGAGTGGTTAGGTACCTCGATCTTGCCCTCCGCATCGGGCTGACCTGGTGGCATGGTTTCGGGTTCGAAATGGACCCAAGACCTGAGATCGCTCTCTCGAGAACCATGTAAAGAAGACGTAAGCAAGAGTACCAACCGGTGAGAGAGGAATCAAGGTCGTGAGGTGGGACTTACCTCACGTGGGTCCGTGACACGCTCAGGCTGGTTCATGTGGCCACCCTCTTAGATAACATTGGAGTGCCATCTGGCCTGTGGCCAGTTTGAAATCGCCTCCCTTGACCTGTTTCTCCTTTCCTGCAACCACACAGATATAAAAAATACAGAGGTGTGGGTCATAAGACCCCACCTTGCTTTAAAGAGATAAAAGAAGTGAAAATAAGAGAAGAACTTCAACTAGACGGTTAGGTTGGTACAGTGGCTAGACCAGTATGGTAGCTGATTTTGTGTGGTAGCAAGATAAGAACGGTAACTCAGACTGGCACGACGGCAACACTACTCGACGATAGAACCAACACCGACCAACCTAGCACGATGGTGAGTCTGACATGGCAGCAAGACCGGTACGGTAACTCAGACCCGTAGGTTGGTAATATTGCTTGACGAAAGAACTGGCACAATGACTAGTCTGACGCGGCAGCCAGACTGGCACGGTAACTCAGACTAGCACGACGACAATACTGCTCGACGACAAGATTGACACGACAGCTCAAGGCTCAACCTGTCCTCTGGTAAAACAAGCGATGGAGAGAAAAAGAGGAAGTGAAGACTAGCTTGATTCTCGCTAGGTCTTCTAAAAAAGATGAAAGTGAAATAAAAGTGATGATGAAATAAGAATGATAGAAAACAAAGTGAAATGAAAATGAGAGATGAATTAAACGTCCAAAACGAAGTTAATGAATACTCCAAACGAAGAGAAAGAGGCGAAAGGGAAGAGTAGATTTCATTTGGACGTTTAGAGAGAGAGAAACGGGAGGAGCTAGCTCACTATTGGGTTTTTTGTGAGAGGATGAGACGAAAACGAAAGTCACGAAAACTTAACACTAAAAGAAAACAACGAAAAAGGGAAGAGTGGGTTTTTGTTTAGAGAGAGAGTGAGAGCCGAAGGCAGGGTGAAGGAAGATAATGTGCTGTAAAAAGGGTGAAAGAATAGGGGGAGAGACTTGGACGAAAACGCGCTAAAGGAGGGGGAACGAAACATTGACGAAAAAAAAACAGTCAAACGAGGGAAGGTAAGTGTTTTGTTTGTGGGTTTTCTTTGGTAGATTCTTAGAGAGAAAGCTCAGAGAATGGGGAGTGCGCGAGGTTTCTGAAGGTCGCAGAGGGCAGCAGGAAGACGAGAGTAGAAGAGACGGAGATTACTGGATGCGAGGTGGCGGAATTGATGGCATTTGGGTGGCTGAGCAGCAGAGGATTAGATGGGTGAGAGACAGGCAGAGAAATTGGTATGGCGGAAGTAGCAGCCGAGGTTGGGAGGACAGCAGAGAGAGTTGGTTGAAGAGCAGTAGCGTGGCTGAGCTAGGCATCCGAGAAGAGGAGAGAGAGAGCAGCAGAGGTGGGGTGATAGTGGAGGAGGAGGAGGAGGGAAGAAGGGAAGCGAGGGAGGTAGGCGTTGGGCTGCTGTTCTGAGATGGGGTGGCGGAGGTGGCAAACAGGCAGCCGCCTAGCTCAGGTAAGTTAAGAGAGAGACAGGGGAGGCAGGGTAGCAGGCAGCAGACGAAAGAAACAGACGAAGAAAGAGATGGTGAAGGGGTACGAATGGTGGTCAATAAAGAGAGGGGTGCTAAGAGAGGGCGGAAATGGTTACTGCCTGTAGCAGTAGACTAAAAAAAGGGAAAGTGGAAAGAGGGTGATTGAGGAGAAGAGAGCAGAGAGAGGGGGTGCATCACGTTGGGTTTTTAGAGAGAGAAAGAATGGGAGGTTGCACAAGGAAAAAAGATAGGAGAGAAAGGGGGAGGTGAGAAAAGGCGGAAAGAAAGGGGAAGGCGAGAGTAGATGGGAGTAGGTGACGGGTAGAGAAGAGTTAGGCCGGCAACAGAGACTGCTGCTTGGTTGCGAAGAGTTAAAGAGAGAGGGTAGCAATAGGAGAGAGAGAATGGAAACGGTAGGCATGGCTGTGACGAGATGGTTGGGGGCAGCAGAAGGAAGTCGAGATGGCGAGATGTGGTGAAGAGCAGGGCGACAGGAAGACGAGGGTGAGGTGGCTGGTGAGCGGCTGAGATGGAGAGGCCAGAGAGAGTGGAAGGCAGGGTGAGGAAGTTACGTACAGCAGGTTGTGGTCACGGGGCTTTGTGGTGAAGAAGGTTCGGTGGTGCACGGCAGCGGGGTTTGGGTCGTGCACGGCGATGGAGGTGTGGGTCACGGCGATGAGTTGTGGACTTTACGCACGGCATTGGGTGGAGTTCACTCGTAACGATAGGGCACGCGGCGATGGGTCGTGGGATTCACATTTGCGAGAGTTTTGGGAGGCGATGAGTTGTGGACTTTACGCACCACGATGGGGTAGAGTTCACACGCGGCGATGGGTTGTGGGATTCACACATTGCGAGAGTTTTGGGAAAAAGTGGTTGTGCAAGACTAAGGCGCGTGAGAAAAGAAAATAAATAAATAAATAAATAAATAAATAAGAAAGATAAAATAAATAAATAAATAAGAAGGATAGCCAGAGTTTTGGAAAATGTGGTTGTACAAGGCCACGGATCGTGAGAGAGAAAAAAAGGGACACGAGAGTACAAATCAAGGGTAAGGTGATGGATCGTAATAAAAGAAGGGCATGAAGGTATGATAGGTGGGATTACCAAAAAAAAATAAAGAGAAGGTGGACTCGAAAGTGCATAGGGAGCAAGTGATCGTGCAGTGCACAGGGAGCAAGTGATCGTGCAGGGGTAAAGAAAAAGAAAGGAGAGAAATTGTGGTGATGGCATATCATAAGGAGGGAGAGGAGAAGGTTGTAGTCGTGAAGGACCACAAAGAAGAGGGAAGAGGAAGGTCGATGGAAGAAGAGACGGAAAAAGAGAAGGAAAAAGAGTGAAAAAGAGGAGAAAAGAGGGAGAAAAGAGAGAGAAAGAGAAGAGAGAGGAGAGAGAGAGAAAGAGAAGAGAGAAGAAAAAAAAAAGAGAGAAGAGAGTAGGGAGGAAAGAGAAAAGAGAAGAAAGAGGGAAGAGAGAAAGAATAGAGTGAAGAAAGAGAAACAGGGAAGAAAGAAAGAGAGAAGGGAGAGAAAGAGAGAAGTGAGAGAAAGAGGAAAGTTATCTTAAGCCTAAGGGTATTGGCCCAAAAATTTTTATCTCTTTCTTCTCTCTCTAAAAACATGACCCATAATGAAGACAGACAGCAATTTTATTAAGCCAAATAGGTCCCTTGTACAATGATATCACGTGATATATATACTCTTGTCTAAAATTACAATTTAATTTATTTAAAAGAAGTTGTAAAAATGGGGACAAAATGATGATTTTGTCCGTGTCCAACAATACACAAAATTTCAAAAGAGTCCATGTTGCACCATTGGAACGTGTGCGATTTTTCTAAGCCGATTCGGGGTTGCTCCGGCGTTTATCCGACCAAAAGCTTATTGTTTTCTCATTGAGCTCGAAATGACGATCGATTTGATACCCATTTCAAGTCACAGCTCACGTTTTTAGGCCACGATCATACGACGTGAAATTTGCACGAATCTTGCAATTTTTGGATCGAGATTGCACCCGATTCTTGACGTGTCTTGATGATTTCTGCTGAATTATACTGAGCACGTCATCACGATCGTTTTGCACCAAACACTGCTCGATTTTGTACCCGAATGAAGATTTTGCACTTTTGGGGTTTTGGCCAGAATTTGGAATTCGGCAGAAGAAAATTACTACAACTTCATTGGCTTTGCACGTGAAATCTGACCATGCATCACACTTGATGTTCGGCCCAGATGTAGCTTCATACCTTACACACGCGATGGAACTGATCTCGAGTCAATCCGATGCGCGAGCGCCGTGATATGGCTGCCCAAGCGAGACGCGTCGCTGTTGAATTTTCTGCAACTTTTGTCGTGACTCGTCTTCTTCTCTCTAGCTTTTCTCTGTGCCTGAGCATCATCATGGGGCATGTCACATATCAAAACGCTCGTCCTGATGAGACGAACACGGTCGCAAAATTTGAGCATGAACCGACAGGTAACGAGGTAGATATGAGTCTCCGAAGTTGCTGCTCGCGACTATGCAAACCAATCTCCTTTAATGGAGATTAGTGCAGAGAGGCCGAATGGGAATATCGTGCGACCTACCAATTTTTAATATTTCACCCATAACTTTGTCTTGGAAAGTATATTTAAGCCGAAACTTGACCCCTATAGGTTTTCGACCGTGTCGGATCCAATGGCGGTGGTCCCACAACCATTTGACACTCCAAAAATAGTATTCTAGTTACGGGATCCGTTTCAGGGTGCTAGAGGATGATTTTTCCAAAATTATTTCTTTGTCTACACTGCCTTTAACATGTCAGAAACTTGGCAGGTAGCCTTTTGGAGTCGTTAGGAAGATTTTCACCTGTTCTGGGGCAATTAGGAAGCTGTATAAAATTACACTGTATGTCTGGGCTTTATTGATCGGCTTCTCATTTATTCCACATCGGAGACCCAAGGTACTGAAAAATTTGTTCAAACATTAGGTGGTTCGAGCTTTAAGGTAGTTGTCCCAGGGATACTTTACTCTTCTCATGGGTTTCTCGATTAGGATTACAAGGTCTATAATAGATATGTTTGATTTAAAATACTTTTGGACTTTTAAATTTTATAATTAGATAAGAGAATAGAATCTCAAGCCATCCTAAAAATTCTCGACACCAAACTGCATCTTATGACAAATGCCTTACATTGATTTTTTGAGGTTACAACCTTATACAAACCTCACCTTTCTACAAAAGTACACTGAAAGTTTTGAAGTTGGTGTTGTGGAACTTTATTCATAGAGTTTCCTCGTCTTTTAGTAAAATTTCAACTTTACCTCATATGAAGATAACAAAAGTATCCCAAATCTTTTAGTGATAATTTATTAATACAACCTTAATTGACCACCAAGACACCACAAAAAAGTCACTTTTCTTTTAAAATATAAGTCACTAAAACCACCATTCACAAATCATTCTTACATTAACATGTATATTTTAGATAGTTGTGTATTGTAGAATATTAACACACACACACATATCTTGAGATTTGCCCACTAGCTCATATCTACATATGAGCCCAATGACTCAAATTGAATATGGGCAAATCTGACGGTCACGACCTCATTTCATATTTGAATTTTATTTTATTTTTTACAAATTCAAATCATTTGAAATTTTAAGCGTGTATTCTTCAAAACTAGGAGAATCTAATAAAAATATCAAAAAATATGTGTGTGTGTGTGAGTGTGTGTGCGTGCGTATGTGTGTGTGGTTGTGTGAGTGTTTGTGCGTGCGTATGTGTGTATATGTGTGTGATTGCTGCATACCAATGAAGCTGAAGTACAAGTTCTATAAGATAATGGTGAGGCTAGCTTTACTCTATAGAGTAGAATGTTGAGCAGAAAAAAAACAATATAGCTAATAATGAATGTAGTGGAGATGATGATGTTGAGATGGATGAGTAGTAAGATAAGAAGGGATAGAATTTGAACTGAATCTATTCTAGAGAATTTAGGCGTGGAACCAATAGGCCGTAAAATAAGAAAGAGTAGACTTAGGTGGGCTGGCCATGTGTGGCACCGACCAAGTACAACACTTGTTAGGAGGTGCGAGTTTGTGCAAGTGAAATGAGTAAAAATGGCAAGGGGAAGCCCAAAAAGACGTGGTTGGAAGTAGTCCGAAAATATATGGGGACTTATGGCCTCGCTGAGGATATGGCCTTTACTATAACAAAATGGACAAAATTTTATTGGAAGAGGTTGTTTCGATACCCAAATATCCTCAAGGTTCTAAAGAATCAAATTTGAGCCTACCTCAAAAATTTCACTGGAAGAGGTTGTTTCGATACCCAAATATCCTCAAATTGATCATCTCAACAACAATATGCATTGACATAAGAAAAAAAATGAATTTCAAGTTTTGGAAATAGTATATTTTGTAACGCATTTTTAGACCGTCAATTTTCAAGATTTTCAAGTTTTCATAGATATATTGATCTACATTATTTTTTAAGCATTAAACTTTATAAATAGAAATAAAAAGGCATTTTAAAACTATCACAAAGATTTCCATTATTGAAACCACATTTCTCGACACTATTTGAAGGTAGGCTCTAATTTGATTGTTTAGAGCCTAGGTTCCATACATACCGTACCGCAACTCATATATATATATATATATATATATCTAAGAAAATATTACAAAATGCTTATAGGTGAAGTTCGATAGTACTTCTTCACCTACGGCTTTATCATCATTCAAAGTTTATCACATGGTGACAAATATTTGATAGTATTTGAATTTAATATTTATTTTACAAATCATAATGATATGAAACTTGTAGGTGTGTGTGACTTAGTGAGATGCTCATGAATAAAATATAAAACTAATACTTTGAATGACAAAACTTATGCAAAATACCCTATAAATTTTCAGGGGTAAATTTATCATTTTATTTTATGATTGTTATTTTTTTAATATTTTATTTTGGTGCGACTTGGTCATATGTACATAGCCCCAAATTTTGGATAAATCTGATTATTTCAATAATTATAAAAATTCAAATCCTACTGGACAACTGTGACCGTGTGATGAACTTTGGACGGTGATGAGGTGTAGGTGAAGTACTGTAGAACTTCACCTATATGCGTTTTGTAGGTGCTTCCATATATATATATATATATAAAATATGTAAACCTTATACCATAGAAGTAAAATGCACCACAAAAATTCACACAAAAAAGGTTGTTTAGATATCATAAATCCCTACAATTGATAATCTTGACCTAGAGACGTATGGATATGAAAAAAAAAAAAAAAGACTTCAAGTCTTAGAATTAATTCATTTTGTTTGATATTACACCATCTCTGAAATTTAAGGCCTCGATCTTGAAATTTAACAAATGGACAGTCGAGATTCATTGTTGGAAGGTATTAAATTTGACCATATCTAGGGTGCAAATTGAATTTTATTTTTCATAGGATTGATTATGAGGATGAAGCGAATGTGCATGCAATATTTCATACAGATGCTAAAAAATGGTTTTCTAGAGGTGTGGTTTCATTTTATTACAACGTTACGGTTGCATGAAATCATTCCCCTATATATATATATATATATATATATATATATATATATAGTATATATATATATATATATATTACTTATTAGTAGTGACGACCACACT
>NW_006499810.1:1652672-1668005 GCF_000471905.2 Amborella trichopoda | reverse complement strand
TACATACTATACTATATATATATATATATATATATATATATATATATGTATATATATATATATATATATCCTTTATTTAGAGGTGACCCACACACCTCTTTTGAAATATTGCTCTCTCTTAACGTAAGTTCTCAATGCCTTATGTACTCAGGGTATTAGGATCTAGGACCCAGTCCGTCAAACACTCAGATTCTTTTTCTCTCACTCACTCCCACTGAGTGAAAGACTCTTGGCATTTAAGCCTTGAAAGGCCATATAGCCAATAGTTTTCACTTTGGATACTCCCAAGGCCTAACGTTTCAACGTAACGTTCAAATAGACCGATTCTTAGATCGTTAGAAAGCTCTCAGGGTCTAGTATGGCTTAAGACATGTCTAGGATGATTTTGGAACAGTTAAACTGGGTCTAAGTTGTTTATGGGTTATTGGGGCTTGTGTTTCTTAAAACTCAAAATCAAGGTTAATAAAATTTGCATAGCCACTGATCTACCCAAAAAAAAAAATTTCCCTTGCCAGAATTTCGAGGAGGGGGTGCAAGGGGTTCTACAAAGTCCAAGAAGCTTTGAATCGGATTTTTGAGGCTTTCTCTGACCACTTTTGGCCCTTGTTTTTCGTTGTTTTGATCGGAAAATAAGAATTGAAACTAACAGATAACTTTTAATAATCTAAATATGTTAATTTCAAGCTCGCTTGCCCCATAGTGAGCGTCAAAATATTTGCCCACAAATCTGAGTAGATCTCGAATAAGATCCCCTCATATTTGTGCCAAACGAGTTAAAAATTGATTATATCAATAGGGAAGTGGGGATAATGAAATTATAGATTCAAAGTTGCGTTAGCTGAAATCTTACACCTAATAGATCTTTAAAAACTAAAATTTTAAATTAAACTAGGAAATTAAGAAATGAAATACGAAAATAAAGAAAAGAAAGAGATAACTTATCTGATAAGCCTGGATTTGGGACCTGAATTAGGACTGCGAGGAGATTTATACCTTTGGTGCCTTCTCTTACTTTCTTGAAGAATTAGCCTTAAAGATCTAGGAAATCGAGTTCCTAGGGTTTTGATTTAGGAATTTGTATATAATTTTTGGAAAGGATATTTACTTTAGGGTTTTTAGCCTCGGGTTTTCCTAGATCTAGGATTTCTAGAGCTTAAGGGAAATTTTAGGATTTTCTAGGGACTTTTTTTAATTTTCTAAGGGATTTTCCTAGTTTTCTAAGGTATTCAGGATTTTGTAAGGGTTTCTTAGGATTTTGGGATGATATTTTGTTTATTTTCTCAATATTTTTAGACTAATTTTTTGTTCTTTTTTTTAAGGGGGGGGGGGGTGGGGGGGGTCAAAAGGGTCTACATAGGCTTGGGCTCTAGGAATTTCTTGAGCAATATTCCCTCAATTCCTGGGGTTCTTCACTTAAAAGCACATCTAAGAACCAGTCAAGAAAACCTCAGAAGGTTCCATAAAATTTTACGTGCATTTGGATGCATTAGGGCCTGCACATCATGCCGTGAGTTGCATGGCCTAACTTTCGGCTTGCACGACCAGTACACGAGCCGGCCCTAATAGGGATCTTTTTGTCATTTTCTTGAACAATTTCACACTGGCCATGGCGTATTGAATTTTGTGACTGCTAGACCATTGGAATGCTCACAACTGCCTGGTTAGGTGCCTCGATCTCGCCTCCGGATCTGGATGATCTAGTGACATGTGTCTCGAATTTCAAAGGAAACCCGAGACTTGAGATCGCTCTCTCGGGAACCTCGCTTAAGAACAAGGGCAGGTATACTAATCAATGAGAGAGGAATTTGTTATGTGGCGGGACATACCGCACCTGGGTCCGTGACTCACTCGGGCTGGCTCGCGTGGGCGCCCTCTCAGATCATGTTGGAAAGCCCCCTAGTCTTACAAGTGGTTCGGAATCGCCTCCCTTGGCCTGTATTCTCCTGTTTCTACAATCACACACACATGGTAAATTTTACGAGACAAGTGGGCCGAGGGGCCCCACCTTTCTTTTGGGAGAATGCACACAGGCGTGAACATTCAAAGGAGAAAAGAAAAGAAATGATGAGATGAGGGTTGGGAGAAGGAAAAAGAGAGAAGAAAAGAAAAGAAAGAGACATTTGATCGGGTGGCTAGCCTAGCACAGTGGCTAGATTGACATGATGATTGACTTGATGTGGTAGTAAGATGGGAACGATAACACGGACCAGCACGATAGCAATACTACTCGGCGACAAAACACCAACACCAACCAGCCTGGCACAACGGCGAGTTCGGCGTGGCAGTAAGACGGGCACGGTAACTTACACTGGTATGACGGCAATACTGATCGACGATGAGACTACCGTGATAGTGCTAGACTTGTCCCTTGGTCAAATCAGAGAGGAAGAAGAAAAAGAAAGAGAAAGAGGAGAGATAAGAAAAGCAAAGAGAGAGAGAGAGAGAAAGAGAAGGAAAGGAGAAGAAAGGAAAGAGAAGAGATAGAAGAGAAAGGAGAGAGATGAGAATAAGAGAGAAGAAAAGAGAAGAAAAGAGAAGAGAGGAATGTGGAGAGAGAGATGAGAAAGGAGGAAAGAGAGAGAAGAGAGAAAATAAAAGAAAGAAGAGACAGAAGGAAGGGGGAGAGAAAAGGAGTGAGTGAGAAAAGAGAAGGAAGAGAAGAAGAAAGGTGAGAGAAGAAGAAGAGAGAAAAAGGAGAGAGAAAGAACATGGACGACGATCTGTTCCACCGTCTATGACCGAGGAAAGAGGAGAGAAAGGACATGAACGGTGATGGGTTTCGCTGCCCATGATAGAGGAAAGAGGAGGGGGAAGGGACATAAACGACGATGGGTTCCGCCACCCATGTCAAGAGAGAGAGACAGGAACGAGAAAGGGGAAACACATGCGTGACGCTAGGCATTGCCGCTTGTGTCGTAAGGGAATCAGACATGACCCGACCCGCCACTCAGGAAAGGGTCCGGTTCAGTGTCCTTGTCAAAGAATGAGGGAAGGAATGTTATTGCGATAAGCATCGCCGTGCACAACATTGGGAAGGGAAAACTTGGACAAAGACCTGGCCCGCCACACAGGTTAAGGCCCGGCTCACTGTGCATGTTTCCAGAGGATAAGGGAAGAATGAGAATGTCATACCTGGTGACAGGTATTGTCATGCATGATTGGAGTGGAGAGAGAAAAGAAATAACAGTATGAGAGAAAGAAAGACAGAGAGGAAGAAAGAGGGTTTAAGGAAGACAAAGAAGAAAGGAAAGTAGAGAGAGAAGGAAGGTGAACAGTGAGAGAGAAAAAAAAAGGAGAGTGAGAAAAGGAAAGTGAGGAGAGAGGTTAGGAAAGAGTTAGAGGAGAAAGAAGGAAAGAGACGGAAAGAGATTAGGAAAGAGAAAGAAGGAGATTAGAAAATAGCCAGAAGAGAAAGGAGGAAAGAGAAAGAAGGAGATTAGGAAAGAGCCAGAGGAGAAACGAGGAAAGAGAAAGAAAGAAACATACACTTGCCACTACCGTGTGTGTTAGAAAGAGAGAACAAAATAGATAGAGAAGTTCATGCATGACATTATCATCGTCGAGCGCGTTCTGACACAGAGAAGCAGAGAGAAAGATAGAGCAGAGAGAGAATAAATACAGAAGGAGAAGAGAAAGAAGGAGAAGAGAGAGAAGGAGACACATACGGTGCTACCATCGCCATGTGTGTTAGAGAGAGAACAAAATAGATAGAGAAGTTCATACATGGCGCTGCCATCGCCATGCATGTTCAGACAGAGAGAAGCAGAGATAAAGATAGGCCAGAGAGAGAATAAATAAAGAAGGAGAAGAGGAGAAGGAGAAGAGAGAGAAGAGAGGAAGAGAAGGAAGGGAGAAGCATGCACGGCCCTGCCACAGCCGTGCATGTTCACAGAGAGGAAGAGAGAGAAGCAGAGAAAAAAAAGAAGAGGAAAGAAAAGAGAGAGGAAGAAGGAGAGAGAAAAAGGAGAAAGAAGAAAGGAAGAGAGATAATTACCTTAGAGAAGAGGGGTACCGGCTTAATTCTTCTCTCTCCTCTCTTTGTCTCCAAGACGTGCCTATCCAATTCAATGTAAAACCTCAAACTTTATTCATGAATTGAAAGTATGAGGGAAATCCTTTACAATTAGGTTTAGCATGTATTTATGAATTGGGCCCTAAACATGGGTGGATCCCAAAAAACTGTCCCAATTGATGATAATTACAATTTATTTGAACTAAAAGAAATTCTAAAAATGGGTGAAAAATTACTATGTTGCCCCTACCTAACAATATATGGAACTCCAAAACAGTCCTTGCTGCTGCTTTATAACATGCGTGATCTTCCATGGATGATCCGGGGTTGCTCTGGTGCCCGTTTGACAAAAAGATGATTGCTTTCTTGTTGAGCTCGTCATGGGATCGATTTGAATCCAACTTCGAGCCACGGATCGTGTTTTTAAGCCATGATCATGTGACTTGAAATTCAGATGAATCTTGAGAACTTCAGATTGATAGTGTGCTTTATATCTTGATGTTTCTTCGTGATATTCTTTGATGTATTACACTAAGTATGTCGTCACGATCGTGTGGCAACAAACGTGGCTCGATTTCATGCCTGGACGAAGATTTCATCGTCTTGGGTTTTTGACTTGAATTTACAACAAATTTATAGACTTCACTCGTGAAATCCAGCCGTTCATCAAGCACGTCGTTCAGACTAATGGTAGCCCTGGACCTTACGCATGCGATGGAATTGGTTTCCTGTCAATCTGATGCGTGAACACCGTGATATGGCCGTTAGAGCGGGACATGTCACTGCTGAATTTCCTGCAACTTCTTTCACGAATCATCGAATTTTCTTTAGCGTTTCTCCTCGCTCGAGCATCATTACGGGGTGTGCCACATATCAAAACGCTCGTCTTGACGAGACGAACATGCTCACAAAATTTGAGCATGATCCAACTTGGGACGAGTGAGATATGGCTCCCGAAAGTTACCATCAGAGACTATAAAAGCAGTCATCATTAATGGTGATGGTGCTGGGAGGGCGCAAGGGAATCGTGTGCGCCCTACCCCTTTTCAATCTTTTACCCATAGCTTTGTATTGGCGCGCTCGATTAAGCCGAAACTTGATCCATAAAGGTTTTCAACCATGTCGAATCCAATGGTGGTGGTCCCACAGTAATTGGACACCCCAAAAAATAGTGTTCTAATTACAAGGTCCGTTTCAGGGTGCTAGAGACTGATTTTTTCGAAATATTTTCGTTTTCTAGACTACCTTAGACATATCAGATTGCGACGAAACTTGGCAGGTGTCTATTTGAAGTCCTTATGAACATTTCCACTTGTTTTGGGGAAATTCTGAGATCGTCATGAATTCCACTATAATTCAGGTTTTATTGATCGACTTCTCTTTTGTTCCGCATCGGGGACCCAAGGTGCTGAAACATATCTTCAAATAGCTTTCCCCGTCGAATGTTGTGCTTCGATAGAAGCGATAAGGACAACATTCGAAAATTTTCTTCGGCTTTATTACCTTTTTCTTCCTAGCCACAGGACCACGTGAACGCCAAGGAGATCAACGTAATGTTTTAACTAGGATGCTTAGACATTTGGATGCAATGTATCGGTCCATCCATGGAGAATTTAGGGGGAGAAGAGAATTTTTTAAGGATCGTATCGAAGTCCTCACCCTCAAGGGACTATATGTAATTCTTACAGCTGCGGATTTTGTAAGGACCTCGTTGGTCAGAATCAGGCCTGTCTGGTGGCCAAGTGCCATGCTTTAGGGCAGTTCTTCCCATTTGGTCAAGGTTTCTTTGTTTTGGATTGACAGCCAAAGAGCCTTTAGTTGGCGTTGTTTGTTGCTATGCCAGGTTTGCTTTTGACAAGCAGGGTACTTCTGTGGGCCCCATCTTGCCGGGTCAAGTGGAGGGCTTTTTGTTGGCCTGTCCTGAAAGTCTGGGCCTATCGATTTGGGAGGATTTTGGCGAGGTGGCCTCATGGCGAGGTGTCACCCTGAAGTCTCTGGCAGGTTTCGCCTTGACTTTGTCAGTTTCTTGCGTTCGGAGGCGTCATTGGTTTGTCATAATAACTTTCTTGTTTTTGGTGTTTGTTCTGGATGGTCTGCTGAAGGGCCTTTGGTTGGCATCCATTTACGTTGAGCACTAGATTTTGCTTGGTGGGCAGGGTACCTTAGTTTATCGAGGTGATCAGCTTTGGGTATAAGCCCTGCTTACTGCTAGCAGTTTCAACAATCAGGATACGTCTCTTCTTTATCTGAGGCGACCCCAGAGGGCTCAATCCTGATGCTGCATAACAGGTCGCAGGTCTAGCTAACTTGGTTTTCTTGGGGGGTCTTCAGCATCTTGGAGTGCGTTTAGTGACTCCCTGGGAATGGTGCTCTTCTTCATGAGACTTGTCTTGCCTTCTTGGTGAGTTTTATGTCCTTTGAGTCCTTTTTGTAAATGGACTCAGGCTGTCGAAATATTGCTTGATGCTCATATTTTTGGGTCTTGGTATTGTGACACCAAGGATTTTTCTCTCTAGAATGTGGACTAAAACCGCCTGTAGAGGCGAGTGCTGCATCAACTGTTTATTGATCCAAGCGCCCTTTGCAGATTTTCACTTGAACTTGGGAAGCGGTGCCGTAGAGATGGTTTCCAACAACTTCCTTTTATTCAGAGCTCTTTTACCGATGACCTTTCGGCCATGTCCACCCTTATTCTTCCATTTTTACTCACAGTGCCCTTTTCATGTTTTCACCGTGCCCGGGATTTTATTTACAAACTCTCATACTCATGGTTTCGTGACCATACCCATCCGTCATTTTTACGCATCACGTTCCCTTGTCCAGGTATACATCATGCCCGTTACTTTTCTTTTTGTGAAGGCATGTTTAATGTCATGCCTTTGGGACCTGTACGAAGCATTTTAACGTCATGTAGCTAGGACATGCACTATAGTTTTAAGGTCATATAGCTGGACCATAGTAGGGATGGATGGCAGTCTCTTGAGGCCATGACGTGAGTATGGTGGTGGTTTTGACTCACTATAGGGAGATGGAACCAGGCTACCTATGCAAGATGGATGATGTATGAAAGGTGGGTGAAAAGTGGTGAGCCACTAGCTGACGACGTGTAAGGATGGCAGGATGGCTCGTTGTTTTATGAGCACGGTTGATACTCACTGGGGAATGATGAATGGTAATGAAGGGAATCACTAGGGAGTTGATGAAGGTGATGTGCGCACACGGACGGGTTGGTTAGGGAAGACATATGTGAAAATACACATAAAGGGTGTGTGCGCGTGTGTGGGGTTGAGTTTAAGGTCATGCCACCGGGACCTGTACAAAGCAGTTTAACGTCGTGCGGCCAGAACGTACACTATAGTTTAGGGTCATATAGCTTGGACAATGGTTATGCAGTTTAGAGTCATGCAACTAGGACCATGAAGTTTAAGGTCGTCCATTACAATTTAAGGTCATATAGTTTGGACCATGGTGCTAAGCTTTTTAACGTCATGCGGTCAGGATGTGCACTATGGTTTAAGGTCATATAGCTTGGACCGTGGCTATGCAATTTTAAAGTCATGTAGCTAAGATTATGCAGTTTAAGGTTGTGCAACTAGACCTCCGCTATAGTTTAAGGTCGTATAGTTTGTACCATGCAGTTTAGGGTCGTGCACCTTGACCAAGGCTGTGCAATTTAAGGTCATGCAGCACAGACCATTGTGTGAGTCGCTATGTAGGTGAAGCTCCATGGGAGATAGGTTTGTGGATAACAATCAGACTCCCTGAGGATAAAATGATTAAGGTTATACACAAGCAGAGAGCTTAGATAGTGGCTCGACGAGGGACGACAAACATAAGAGGACTTCACTGGGGATTAGGCGGCAAGTACGAATTTCTAATGTGAAAGATGAAACTCCATGGGGAATAGGCTTATTGAAGGTAACCCAACTCCCTGGGGATAAGATAGCTTGGTGCGAGACTGATCCAATGGGGATTGAAGGGGTAAGCATGGCCTTTTTGGCATACACCTAACCCCACTAGGGATGGTGGGCTAAGGCACCGATGTAACTCCTACTGAGGATGATGGTAGAACACTCACATAGGTGACCAGATTCAGACATGCACGACACTAGCATGGAGTCACCAGTTGCCAAACGGTGTTGAGCAGTCGCTGACGCACGGTGTTTGTACGCGGGACGTTAGTCACAAGAGACATTCTTCAGGGAGTTTCACGCGCGACGTTAGTCGTAAGGTTTCATGCGCGGCCTTAGTCACGAGCTTTCACATGCGCCGTTAGCTGCGAGCTGCTTTGGTCTGAGATCGAGCCTCGGGCTTGGGCCTAGCCCCCCCTTGGTTCATTGTCGTTTGACACTCAGCATTGCACTGATGGCGGTAAGCCTCTGTTCGGGTCTCGGGTCTGAGCTCGATTTGGTTTGGCCCATTGCCGTTTGGCCTTCAGGGACCTATCTGGTATTCTTGCTTTGTGAGGGGTATTTCGAGGAAGCGTCTTCTATATAAGGGGGTAAACCCCATTTTTACCGTTTTACTGAAGGTAAAAATGGCTAAGGCTTTTAACAATAAGAGTGAGAGAGCTCCCAGCCGGAATTCTGGCAAGAACACAGAGCTTACAAGTGAGAGTTTGCCGGCAAGCACATTGTCCAAAAAGAACCAGCAGAGTTGTGCAGGGGGCTTCACGAGGGTCACTGCTGCTGGAGTTGAAAAGCAAGTAGCACGAGTGAAACTGGGAGTTGGTTGAAGTCTATAGAGATTTTGGCAGTAGTTCTGGGAGTACCAAAGAAGGAGAAAGGGATCCAAGTGACAACAGGGAGCTATCGGTGAACTTCGGCTAGGTTTTGAGAGTTTTCCAGTGGTTTTTTGCCATCAGGAAGAAGTGGGGAAGGTCTTTCAGTGAGTTTTTGGACGAGTGAGAGGGGTTCCCTTGTAAGAAGCAGAGAGGTCGTACGGGAATGAACAGTCATTGGTAGTGAACGGTCACTGAGAGGTGAATGGCTGCCCATCCACATGTGCGACGACGAGCGTTAGGCCACATCGTGGCCAGCAATTCTCCCGAGCCTCAAGGTGACACGTGTGCAGTCTGTGGCACTTGCGGGAGATACGAGCAATGCTGCCTTAAAGATTACAAGTGGCGATAGTCCTGAAGACATGACCGGCATTAGCCCTTTAGAGAACCCCATTGGTGCTAGTCCTTGAAAATGCAGTCCGCGTTAGTCCTTGAAGACACAGCTGGCGTTGAGCGTTGGCAAACATAGCCGGCGTTAAGCTTTCCAAATTTACTTGGTGTTAGCCTTCAGCAAGCATAGCCGACGTTAGGCCTTATTTGACGCAAGCGGCATTAGTCATGCGTGGTGCTAGTTAGTGCCTTTCATGCATAGTGATAGCCTTGTGTCTTAGTGATTTCCACATGACAGTGACTGCTTATAGTCAGTCTAATGGTTAGGCCTTCAAATAGAATCTCTGACGAGAAGAACCTTCCAAAGGGAGGAGAGCTTGGCACCGGTGATTTTACTGGTGAGAGTCTGGTTTAGGGTGAACTCCTTTGGTCTATGACCCCAATAAGCAAATCGGAGTGGCCCCTTAGTGTTACTTTCATTACCGAACCGGTTTGAATTGAGGTCCGGGAGGATAATGATGGGAATGTCAGTGTTGAAAAAAGGGTGGATCTTCTTCAGTGCATGCACCGGAACGTGGCTTTTGGTGCAAACTTTCTGACTTTAAGAAAGAGGATGGTGAAGACCAAGGGGCTGATATGGTCTTCTACTGGTCTCAGAGTACAGGGGGAGCACCAGTACTTGAATGGGTACGCTTCCTAGACCATTCAGGTGCTGGAGTCACACAGAAGCATTCTTGAGCGTGCTTCTTGTTTACAATGAAAATTTGACAGATCTTCTGATGAAGATCTCTTGAATTTGAACACCTTAAACTGATTAAAAATATGTAAATAAAGTGGTAGAGAAAGTGAGACAGATTAAATTCAGATCTGAAGCCAGATTTGCTTGGAAATGAGCAGATCTACTCTCAGATTTGTGGCAAAGCCAGCATGATCCAGAGCATTAAAATACGATTTTTAAGACAAGTTAACAGATCAAAAATAAATGAAAAAAGAAAAATTGGTAAAAAGAAGAAAAAAGAGAGAGGAATAAATAATACCAAACCAGGCTGGATGGCCCGAGATTCTCGAGCCTTCGAGGACTCGCCAGTATCAGAACCGGTCCTCTTTGCCTCTTTGATTCCGATGTTGACCAGCAGATCTTTAGTGTAAAGGGTTAGATCTAGGGTTTTTGTACCCTAATTCTAGTTTTGATTTAGGGTTTTTGTACCCTAGGTCTAGGTTTTCTCAGTCTTGGGGGTTAGGACTTCAGGAGGCTAGGGTTTCTATCTTCTATAGGGTTTTCAATCTATAGATTTTTCTAAAGCTGTCGGTCTTTCTCGGGGTCTGGAGAAAAATTTTCATAGTTTTCTAAGGGTTTTTTGATCTCCAAAGGTTGAATATGAATTTTGAGATTTCCTCTAATTTTTTGGGATTTTCCGTAATTTTTAGGGATTTTCTAAGGGTTTTTCCTATTTTAGGTATTTTTTTGGTAATTTTCCTAAGTTCAAGAATTACTGAGGTTTTTTTTGGTCTCTTTTTCTCTCTTATTTTAGGTTAGGGAGAGTGGGTATTTATAAGATTCAATTGGTAATTTTTTCTAAATTTTTGGGAGTTTTTCGGAAATTTTTTGGATTTATCTAGAAGTTTTAGCCATATCTAATTAAAGAAAACGTGCTTACTGCATCATCAAATGTGTTGACTGCATCATTAGCCTGCGTATGGGCCTGTCGGGCCTGTTACAACCGGGCTCGCTGCACGACAATTGGGTCTCACAAGGACTAAATTGTCATTTTTTATATCTTTTTATCCATAGGTTCAATTCAGGTCATTATTGGATCGTTGGAAAGCTCTAGGGCTCTACGTCAAATTGGGATAAGATTGGAGTAGTTTTGGGTAATAAAATTGGGTATACTAAGATAATGTGGTCCTAAGGATTCCAAAAACCATAGAATTTGTCAAATTTAAAATGGGGTGTTTACAGTTGCTCCTCTTTGGCACTCCCTGTCCTTCGAGGGACAACTGAGTGGCAAAGAAGTAGACACTTTGGTGTTCGATATCCTTCGAGGGGCAGGTGAGTGTCAAAGATAAAGCAGGTATTTTAAATTTCTTTTTGAAGCCACGTAGTCAAGGGGCACGCCAACTATCCCTCCTAGTCATTGCGCTCATCGAGCTCACCCACTTAGAGCATTTTCCTTCTAGGGTTTTCGACGTGAGATGTCGGTGAGTTACACAAGCTTGAAACTCGAGTTGGATTTTCTAGCCATTCCACTTAACTTTGTGGGTTTTTGTAGTTTGAAATTTTAACCTTGGCATTTTCTTTGATCTCCTTAGGGTTTCCTAAGTCTGTCTATAGGAAAAAGCTTTCTATAGGAAGAGAGTTGTTTTGTCGAATTCGAAGTGACAGACGAGGCAACAATGCGGCAATCGTGGCAATGTGGTAATCATCATATACGGGTGTCCAAGCTCCTTCATTATTTTTTTAAGACATTTTTAGGATTTTTGAAAGTAGGGGGAGATTGGAAATAGAACCCGGAGCAAGGACAAGTAACAATTTTAACAAAGAAATTAAGTTTTTGGAAAACACAAGACATATAGTGAAAATTTTGAAAAGAGAGATATTTCAAGAAAAAAGGTTGGTTAGCAGTTTTAACTCCTACAACCAAAGATCCCTCTAAGTAGTTTAACGTCATGCAACGATGGACCAAAAACCCGACCCTTTACGTCAATACAGGGATAACGAAATCCATCGATCAGGGTGGTTGTGCTCTGGATACACCCGACCTTTTTATGTCATACGGGGCTAGACGGTACCTGCCTCGGCTCTTTTACATGGCACAAGTTTGATGTTTTTTCATCGAACAGGGTGGTTATGCCCTGGATACACCCGACCTTTAACGTCATACGGGGATAGACAGTACCTGCCTTGGCTCTTTTATGTTGCACGAGTTTGACGTTTTTCCATTGAAACAAGGTGGTTGTGCCTTGGATACACAGAACTTTCACGTCATATGGGCTAGAAGATACCTCTATCTGCTCTTTTACGTCGCACGAGTATGATGTTTTTCCATTGAACAGGGTGGTTGGGCTCTGGATACACCCGACCTTTCACGTCATATGAGGCTGGACGGTCCCTGTCTCAGCTCTTTTACATCGCACAAGTTTGACTTTTTTCCATTGAACAGGGTAGTTGTGCCCTGGATACACCCGACCTTTCACATCATACGGGGCTGGACGGTCCCTGTCTCTGCTATTTTACGTCACACGAGTTTGATGTCTTTTCTGTCTCGGCTCTTAATGTCGTACGAGTTTGATGTTTTTCTTGTCTTGGTTTTTTTACCTCGCACGAGTTTGACGGTTTTTTTTATTTTATTTTTATTTTTTATTTATTTTCTATCTCGGCTCTTTTATGTCGTACGAGTTTGACGTTTATCTTGTCTCAGCTCTCTTACGTCGCATGAGTTTGACGTTTTCTGAATTGGACTTTGAGACATCGTATGCACACACGGGGATGAGCTTGCCTCATTTCGCCTCAAGGGATCCAATTGAGAGAAAAAACACTTCCAGACTATATCGTCATTGGCGAGGTTCACCCATCTTCGATATGTGGTAGTTGGTAGTTATACTTATACAGCCATGGAGTACTTGGCTAGTTTCAAGACTTCATAACAGGCATAGGAAGTTGGCTTCGACAATGAGGCCAGATCAACTAACAGTTTAACCTTTTGTAGTGATGGAGGAAGTCCTTTCTAAAAGGGTTTTGGAAATGGGGGGTTTTAACAGTCAGATTGAAAAAGCACTTTTAAAAGGGACGAGCCTTACAGTTTTACCACCTGTGGCCATTTTGGTGGTCATTTTCTTTATTTTATTTTACCCAAAGATGATGAAATGATTTCCTTGTAAGATCGTCAGAGCTCAAAAGTCTTGAAGTTGTCCTTTACCTTTGGAGCTTTCATCCTGTGCTTCACGGGTCCATGAAGAGTTCTTTGGATTTTTACTGTGCTTCCATCTTGGCGAGGTCCCTATGTTCTTCCAGGATACGTCAAAGTCACTTCGGTTTTCCATTCATATCATGCTCTTGCATTTTTCTGAGTTGGTTCTGTTGGGAACCTGCATGGTTTAGTAGAAGTCTTCGTCCTCAGGGTCTACTTGTGTCGTATTGTTGGAACTTGCAAGTAATCGTTTGTACTCGAGTGTTTCTGAATTAGAAGCTGCTTCATGAAGTTTTTTTTTTTTTTTTACTCGTGATGCCCTTTCAGGTTTTCGCCATGTCCATCTTTTTTTTTTTTTGTGATGCCTTTTCCCGTACGGGTAGTATTTTATGAGATATATCGCATTGATGGGGTCGTTTAGCTAGCAGCCCTCCTGATTCTTGATCTTGTAATAATTGCATGTGTGCACTCAGGTGACCACGAATGGCCCCTCCCAATTAGGTTTGAACTTGCCTAAAGGGTGTGCGTTTGCAGGAGTGCGCAAGATTTTCTTGAGTACCATGTCCCCTTCCCTGAACTGTCGAGGAACAACTTTACTTTGGTATGCCCTCTCGATTCTATGCTGGTAAGCAACAATATTTTGTGTTGCTCATAGTCGTCTTTCATCAAAATTAACGAGGGCAACGATTCATGCTTTGATCTTTTGTTCCTCATCTGAATCTTTATGAATAAGCACTAGGAGTGACGGTATCTCAACTTCAATGGGTAACACTACTTTATACCATACACTAATGAGTACGGGGTCATGCCAGTAGGAGTCTTTTCAGTTGTCCAATAGGCCCATAGTGCGTCATTTACGTTTTCGTGCCAATCTTTGCCACCTTCTAATATTCTGTTTATAATTCTAAGAAGTCCTTTGTTTGTAGCCTTGTTTGTCCATTTCCTTGAGGGTAATAAGGTGTGGAGAATTTCTGTGTTATCCCACACTTTTTGCACACCTTAGAGACCTTTCATTTTTGAGATTGGATTCATTGTCAGTAATGATTGACTCAAGAATACCGAAACTGTATACAATATTGTTCTTTATGAAGCGGGCAACATGTTGTCCCTCAATTTTGACAAATGATGCGACCAATTTGGTGAAGTACTCTGTAGTCGTTAATATAAACGATGGCCGTTTGAGGCTTTTGGTTAGATCATTCCGATGATATCAAGACCCCACATGCAAAGGGCCATACATGCGGTATTGAGTTGAATGGTATGAATGGTGCATGGATGATGTCTCCATAAAGATGACATTTGGGACACCTCTTTACAAACTTCCAACAATCTTCAGCCATGGTGGTCTAGTAATAGCCTTGGCGCCTGATTTTATGAGCTAAGGCGGCTGTGTCAGAATGACCTTCTTCATTGTGTAACTCTATCAGTACTTAGTCGATTTCTGGTTGATCAAGACACCATAGAATGATGCCATCGAATGACATTTTGAAGAGGAGATCACCTCTTACTAAGAATCCCTTAGAAAAGCTTCGAAGGGCTTCTTTATCCTTTTTGGTGGCTCCCTCAGGGTATAACCCATCTTTCAGCAAGGACAGGACATCGTGGAACCATGGTTTTGCCTTAACTAGCACATTTGAAGCCACGAGAGACACTTCCCCATCGTTCTCATTTTCTAGCTCTATTTCTTCTTCGATCCTTGGTGGGGAAGGATCATATTTGCTCCTGATATAGAATGACACGTGGTGATTTCTTGAGGAATAGCAACCATTGACGCAAGAATCACAATGGCCTAGGCAAACCGATTATTGTCCCTAGTCTCATGCTGAAAGGTGATTTTCTTGAAATATGAGATTTTCTTTTCCACCTTTTCCTGATAGGGCTTGAGCTTTTCTTCTTTCACCTTCCAAATCCCTTAAACTTGTTTTATGACGAGTAAGGAGTCACTAATCACACATATATGTTGCATTTTCATTCTCATGGTGTTCTCAAGCCCGGCTATTAAGGCTTCATGTTGTTTGAACATATTTTCGAGTGCCTTGGTCCCTAATAGGAAGCAGGTCAATAAAGCATAAAACAGTGGAAATTCTTGAAGGTCTTAGAATTACCCCAGAATTAGTCAAGATCGTCATCAGCACTTCAAAAGACCGCCTGCTGAGTTTCATCACAATCAAACATGTCTAAGGCAGTGAACACAAAGAAACAATTTCAACGAAATCAGTCTCTAGCACCTCGAAATGGACCCCGTAACTAGAGTCATACTTTTGGTACGTCAAACAGCTGTCGGACCATAGCCATTAGATCTG
>NW_006499810.1:1624830-1652299 GCF_000471905.2 Amborella trichopoda | reverse complement strand
GGGTAGAAATACTAGGAAAAGGGATAGGCTGCACACTATTCCCGTGTGGCCACCCATTAAAGGTGGCTGTTTTCACAGTCACGGGCACTCACTTTCGGTGTCTATATCTCAATTATTCCAAGTCAAATCCCTCCCAAACTTGTTGAGCATGTTCGTCTCATCAAGACGAACAATTCGATATGTGGTACGTCCCATGATGACACCCGAGCAGAGAGAAAAACTCAATGAAAGTCGCTGATCCGTGAAAAAAGTTACAGAAAATTCAGCAGCAGCATGCCTAGTTTGAGTAGTCAGATGACGATGTTTGCATACCCAATCGGAATGAAACCAATGACATTATGTGCGTAAGGTTTGAGGCTATCTCTAGTCCGAACCTCGAGTATGATGAACGGTTGGATTTCACACACGATGGTGTCAAAGCTGCTGTAAATTTTGGCCACCGGATTCCAAGATTCTGATAAAAAACTAAAGATGACAAAATCTTCATCCGGACACGAAATGGAGCTACGATTGTTGCGACATGATCGTGACGGCATGCTCAGTGTGATTCAATGAAGAAATCACAAAGAAACATCAAGGAACGAGAACACAATCGATCAGGAGGTTTCGAGATTCATCCAAGATTCAAGTACATAGCCCAAAAACATGATTCATGGCTCGAAGTTGGCATCAAAATGATCGTCATGCCAAGACCTACAAGAAAACAATAATCTTTTATTCAAACGGGCATCAGAACGACCTCAGGTCAACTACGGAGGATCACACAAGTTCTCTAGCAGCAGCAGGGACTGTTCTAGAATCCCACACATTGTTAAGCAGGGGCAAAACAATTCTTTTGCACCCATTTTTAGAATTTCTTTAAATTCAATTAGATTGTAATTATCTTCAATTTTAGGTAGTTTTTGGGCATACACCCATGTTTTAGTCAATTTTTATGTAACAGGCAATGCCTCATTGTACAAAGGACGAATTCATTCTTCTTGGATCAACCAATAAAATTATGATTTTTGCTTGAGTTTGTGGGTACGTCTTGGAGAGAGAGAGAGGAGAGAGAAAAAAAAGGTTGCTACCCTTCGAGCAGGTAGCTTTCTTTATCCCCCCTCTTTCTCGTCTTTATCTCTTTCTCTCTCCTCCTCTCTTCTCATCTCTATCTCTTTCTCTATCCTCCTCTCTTCTCATCTCTATCTCTTTCTCTCTCTTCTTCTCATCTCTATCTCTTTCTCTCTCCTCCTCTCTTCCCATCTTTATCTCTTTCTCTCTTCTCCTTTCTTCTCATCTCTATCTCTCTCTCTCCTCCTCTCTTCTCATCTCTATATCTTTATCTCTCCCCCTCTCTTCTCATCTCTATCTCTTCTTCTAACTTCTTCTCGTCTCTATCCCTTTCTCTCTCTTCTTTTCATCTCTATCTCCATCCATCCTGTTTTAATACAAACGACGAAGCTTAGCGCCGGTTGGTTCTCTCTTTCTTCTATCACAACTGGCGATGCCTAATGCCGGTTGATTTTCTCTTTCTTCTGTCACAACCGGCGAAGCATAGCGCTGGTTGGTTTTTTCTATTTTCCTCTATCAATCGGCGAAGCCTAACGCTAGTTGGTTTTCTCTCTCTTCTTTTGTTAGTCGGTGAAGCCTAACACCAACTGGTTTTCTCTCTTCTCTTTGTCATTCGGTGAAGCTTAACGTCAACTGGTTTTCTCTCTCATCTTTTGTCAGTCAGCGAAGCCTAGCGCCGACTGGTTTTCTATATCCTCTTTTGTCAGTCGGTGAAGCCTTGCGTCAACTGGTTTCTCTCTCCTCTTTTATCAGTTGACAGCATATTATCAACAAATTTTCTCTTTCCTCTTCTGTTAGTCGACAAAGCCTAGTTCTATCAATTGGCGAAGCTTAACGTCGATTGGTTTTCTCTCTCCTCTTCTATCAATGGGCGACTGGATTTCTCTCTCCTAGTCTGTCACAGTCGGTGAAGCTTAGCACCGACTGTGTCTTCTCTCTCTTCTCCTCTGTACAACAGTCGGTGAAGCCTAGTGTCGATTGCATTTTCTCTCTCTTCCTTCTAACACAGTCGGCAATGCTTAGCACCGACTGTGCCTTCCTTCTCTCTCTCTCATTTATCCTCTCACTTTTCATACTCTTCTCTTCCTTTCTTCTCCCTCCTTTCTTTCCCTTCTTCTCTTCTTGTCCTTTCCGCATCGCCTTAATTCTGTCACTCCTTCGTTCGACTAAGAGGGATTGAGGTTAGCCTCTCATGGTAGTCCAGTAGTCTAGTAGTAATGTTGTTGTGCTAGGATTACTTGGCCTGCTTTATTGCCACGACAGACTGACCATTGTGCCTAGCTAATCGGTATTGATAATAACGTCTAGTAGTAATCCTGTGAGCTGGTCTTAGTTATCGAGCCCATTTTGCTACCACTTCAGGCCAATTATTCACCAGCCTAGTCACCGCTTTGATCCTCTCGCTCAGTCGAATTCTTCTCTCGCCCTTCTTTCTTCTCTTCTTCTTTTTGAATGCGCATGCTTGTGTACATTCATCAAAGAGGAAAAGGATGAGGTCTGGCTCACCTGTCTTATAACCTTTGCCATATATGTGTGTGATTGCAGAAAATAAGAAAAATACGAGCCAAGGGAGGCGCTTCCACACCAGTTTTATTACTGGGAGGCTTTTTTCATGATATAAGAGGGCGCCCACGCGAGACAGCCTAGGTAAGTCCCGAACCTACCTTAAATATCTCACTCACCGCTTGGTAACACTTGCCTCTGTTCTCGAACGAGATTCCCGAGAGAGAGATCTCAAAAATACCCCTGGCCTTCCCTTGAAACCTGAGACGTGTGCCGTCCGATCCCCAAAGGATCTGGAGGGCAAGATCAAGGCACCTAACCAGCTTGGCTACTCTATTGGGGACTTACAACCCTTCGTCGGATCATTCTTGTTTGGCTAGTTTCTTCGTTTATTATAAGCTTTCATTATCTTTTCGCATATTATTATGGCTTGCGAGTTTTGTAACCCATTTATCCGAATCAGGGATTTTTTTATCCCTGCATTCAAGAGTGTTCCTAGGGAACAAGTTCCTTAAACTTCGTTCCTAACCATCCTCCTGAGCAAGGACCCCTTGTCTAGTTCCTAGGTCTTAACTTGGAGACCTAATAATCCCTCACTCCACATCTCCTTGATTTGGCGGAAACTACACCAAGGCGCCCTGCATCGGCAGCACTTCTGTTGGCCCACACAGCATGCACCCAACCACCAGCAAGTCACTTGCTGGTCGTATTCTTGAGGTACATAAGAAGGCTGCCCAGTCCCTTTCTGTAAGAGGTAAACAACTTGCCATTGCTTATGTGGGTCTCCATAGGGCTACCCCCCACATTTTTGCACCATTGGTCTCTATCCCTAGAGGCTCAACACGTCGAGGCAGAAACCCCATGGTCTCCATCCCTCACACACACCACAAGGCTCGAGGGTTACCCACTCGACCCACATCTCGGGGCAACCCTTCTATCTCCTCGAGACCGAGTCCAAGATTGAACCTTCCAAGGATAGGTCCTGTGCACTCTACTCATATGCATCTCACTGCTCGGGGCAATGCCATTGCCACACCAACTCGAGTACACAGCAAACGACCTTCTCGTCCTCCTACTCTGCATACAGAAGTGCACCTTATAAGGGAGAGGCTTGCACTTTTTCTCTTGCAGACACTTTCCAGACCAATTTCTCGAGCCCCCCCAGGTCACTTATGACCCTTCTTCAAGGGGTCACCTACTCTGGCCTACTCCTTCATCGAGCAAGCACCTTCAACCTTGGTAATCAAAGGTTTTCCCTAAGAGTACCATCCTGAAATAGCTCTGTCACTTTGGTCATGTCTCTGAAGCCCACAAGAGACCTCAGGGCATTGACCTGATGGAAGATCGAGTCCTTCCTCCTCCTCGGCCCAAGATGACTCCAGTTGCTGGCCCTCATCAATGGTCGCACCTGATGGAGACAGCTCTCTCCTGTGTAAGAAGAGTTGACCACCCCTGATCTAGATCGTAGTTTTGGCGCGAGGTCTGTCAAAACCTCAAGGCTAAATGCGATAGAGGCCTTCAAATTTTGACTAGGGAGGTGACCAAGGCAGTCAAAACAACCAATTCTGACGACCCTCTTCACCTGAATCCCTTCTATCCCCTTCAGACAATGAAGCCTGAAGAAGAGTTCCATGAGCCCTGTTTTGTGGTTACTATTGTAGAAGAAGACGTAGCCGTTCAATAGCCACGGTTCCAAGACTGTTGATAACCGTTCCAAACGAGATCAGCATATAAGACTCAAGTTCAGTCAGGGCATGCTGACCCCCTGCTGACTGACCTACCACATACAACCCGTCAAGTTTGCAAGCCCTTAGTTGCCACTAACGTCGACCTCCATAGAGAAACGGTCAGCGTAATGGCTGTAAGCGAGCCCAGTGGTGCGCAGGAAGAGCGCATGAACAAGTTTGAGGCTATGGTGCGCTCGATGATGGAAAAGATCGATCGTATTGATGGCGCACGCCAGTCAGCTAACACTCTGATGGTGCAACTCCACAGCAGCCCCCTCCTTCTACCTCACAAGACAATTGTATCCCTCATCTCGTCTCTCAAACGGACATTGACGCTATGGTCACTCATAGTCTAAAGAGCAGACAAATTCCGGGGATACAGGGCATGACACCTTATCAAAGGCCATACCCCTCATATATTGATCAGATCCTGTTTCCCTCAAATTATAAGAAAGGGAAGTTTCCTTTATTTAATGGAACCACGTCCCCAAACCAGCATATTGTCCACTTCTAGGCAGCATGTCGAGAAACAGCAGCTGACGGGAGACTTCTTCTCTGACAGTTCGTTGAGACCCTCGATGGCCCAGCATTTCAATGGTATGCCCGACTTGCTCCAAACTCAATGCATACATGGGAGGAGATGGAGAACCTATTCTATCAATGCTTCTATGAGGTGAGAGAGAGGCTCAAACCATTGAACTTCTCACCCTGATGAGCCCGCAGATCAGTTCATATCAAGATGGAGAAACTTGGCTTCTCTCCGTCCCAATCCTATGCTTGAGAAGGAAGCAGTCCAAACTTGTGTGCGGAACATGTGACCCGAGATCGCTCTACATGTTGAGGCCTCTAATGCAACCCCCATGTCAGAGCTGATCTCTAAATCAGTCCATATAGAAATTCTATCACACTACCATGGTGCGACACGACAACCATTTACAACTTCAGCAAACAATGTGGGCAATTATAAATCTCGAAATAACACACGGGACAGCCAACAGAAAGGGGTAATCAGTGTAGCCGTCATGGTCGCTGATTCAAATAAGGCTCCCTCCCAAACTTTGGACCTCTCTAAAGGGGTAAGCACAAAAAAGGTAACACCCCAGGCTGGCAAGCAACAACAGTCGTACAATCAGGTAGCCCCACAAACCAACCTTGATTGGGGTGATTATTTTACTAGGCATAGGAACAAGGTCTACTCCTTTGAGAAGGAATGTGTCCCTGCGTTATTCTGGTTATTATTGGAATAGAATATGATCCAGCTTCTAGAAATCAAGTTCCTTGAGAAACCTGGCCTTGACACTCAAGTGAATTATTGTGCCTACCATCGGAGGATCAATTATCCCACAGATGACTGCTACACGATGAAGGATATTGTTGAGGCCTTGATTCTGACGGGTCAGATAAAGGTTGATGACTTAAAGAAGGCCTTTAGGGCAGCCGAGGCCTCCCATGCTGTAATTATCAAAGAGGAAGATGAAATGTCTAGTATCCTTTACGCCTTGTCCATTATAATGCGTCAGGAAGGCATAATCACATTGAAGCAAGCAAGGCAAACTTGTCACCTTGTTAAGGGGACTGAGGATCATTGGTGCCCATATCATCAGATAAGAAGCCATTACCTATCAAAATACACAAGTTTCCTTGATATATTCGCAAAGAAAATGGGGGTGTCTAGAGTTTTACAATCTACCTGTAAGTGACCCCCAAGTCACTTCTCCAACGGGGCAAGGAGAGCTCCCAAAGCAAGACCTTCCTATCAATGACTTGAACTCTACATAACCCTCGATTCCCTAGCCATGGATAGTCTACCATGGCCAAAATAGACTCAAGTCTTTAAAGTGAGAAGCAGTTCGCTAAGATAGAGTTGTTCCCAAGCCCGGCAAGATGAATCAGACATCACCTCCAAAAACCAGAAAAGACGGGCTCTAAGGGCTACTCACCAAAGAAACAATGCTGCTCAACCCAAAGTCGAGCAGGAATTTCTCAAGCCCCTTCCTTCATTGCCAACTTTATTGGACTTCATCTCTGACACGACCCTTCTTCCTTCTCCATCCTGTCAAGAAAATGTCCCCGTGCCATCTCCCACTCAGCATACTTCTAATAAGGGTGACGATGTTAAAAGCACTCCCCAACTGTCTAAGCAAGGGAAAGACCTAAAAGAACCCCTGCACCCGTCCAACCCTGGTGATGACGTAACAAGCTGTCTAGATCGGTCTGATGAGGGGAACAAACTTAAAAGTCCCCGACCTTCTAACCCTTCTCCTTCTTCAGCTTCAGCTTCTCATTCTCTTTCTTCTATGTCCCTTGCAGGAACAACCTTGATATGCCAAGACTTCGAGGCTCTCGACTGAGAATTTGAAGGAATCAATATAATTAGGACACAGCGGAAATGATTGAGAAAGACCCTCGCACAGGCAGCAAGATTCCTAACAGTTGTTGATGCCCTGGCAGCTAAAGCCAAGGCAGAGCCACCTTCTCCAAAGAAGCAGAAGAAGTCAAAGCCAAAGAAACCCCAGTGGTCCCCTGAGCCTGACTTTGAGCAAAGACTGAGAGAGTTAAGAGGGCAAAGTTTCTACACTCAGGAGGCTCGCCACATGATACAAGTCTGTGAAGAACCAGCCGGCTCGAAGCAAACACTTCAAGTATCCGTACGAATACCGTGTGATTCGTACGAAGACACTCTTCACATCATTATCACTGAACATCAATTTTCCTCTAACTTTCGAGATAAGTCTCTCCATCCTGACGTGTTTTCCACTTTTGAGGTTTACCATTCCGTCACTCGCTTCGAGAAGGGTGCATAAATTATGCGCCACTCTGGACCTTTATCAGAGGTAGAAATGTTAGGACCATAGGTCTCTGCACTTGAGGTCGATCGAAAGATCTCTAAAAGTGATGAAGACTTGCAAGAGGCTCCAGAAGAATGGGAAGAAGGTGGTCTGGCCACAGTTGACGAACGCGAGGAAATAAATCTTGGAGAGGAAGTGGATCCTAGATCCACTTTCATTTCAATGAATATGTCTCCAGAAGAGAAAGAATATTTCACTACCTTCTTGAAAGCAAACCGAGATGTTTTGCTTGGCACTACCATGAGATGCCTGGTTTAGACCCTCAAGTCGTTGTTCACCGTCTCGATATTGATCCAACTGTCAAACCTGTCAAACAGAAATCAAGAAGGTTCAGGTATGACCTTGAAGTATAGATAGATATCGAGACAACCAAGTTCAGACAAGCAGGTTTCATTTGTGAAGTCAAATACCCGAAATGGCTAGCAAATGTCATCCCGATCAAGAAGAAGAATGGTCAAATCAGAATGTGTGTTGAGTTTTGCGATTTGAATACCGCCTGTCCCAAGGATGACTTCTCGTTGCCATTCACCGAAATGCTCATCGACTCTACAGCTCATTGTTAAATATTTTCCTTCATGGATGGATACTTCAGGTATAATCAGATAAGGATGGCACCTGAAGTTGAAGAGGCCACTGCATTCTTAAGGACAAAAGGGGTCTTCTGTTACACAATGATGCCTTTTGGATTAAAGAATGCAGGCGCCACATACCCGAGAGCAATGATGACCATTTTCAAAGACATATGCACAAAGAGGTGGAGTGTTTTGTAGATGTCTTAGTGGTAAAATATGAAGAGAAGGATGCTCACATGAGAGACCTTGACAAGGTGTTCAAGCGGCTGCACCTTCATCAATTAAAAATGAACCTGCTGAAATGCTCTTTTGGCGAGCACTCTAGAAAATTCGTAGGGTTCATCGTCAGACATCGAGGGCTAGAAGTTGAGCCAGTCAAGATAGAGGAAATCTTAGAAATGTTGTCACCGCTCTCTTCAAGGGCTGCTGGCATACATTCGTAGGTTCATCTCGAACCTCTCAGGTCGCTGTAAACCCTTTACACACCTGTTAAAGAAAGATACCCCATTGATCTGGGATGAAGCATGTCAGGTAGCTGTTGACGACATCAAGCACTATTTACTCAACCCTCCAGTGTCTACACCAATATTGGGAAAACCCCTCATTCTACACGTGACTGCATTATATTACCTCAGCCACAGGATGCAAGGGGCCGAGAAGAATTATCCCCTTATTGGGAAGATGTGTTTGACCCTAATCTTTGCAGTTCAAAAACTCTGCCATTACTTGCTTGGTCATGTAGAACTTATATCAAAAGTTGATCCTGTAACGTTGATTCTGTAACGTTTCTCATGACATGACCATGCTTGTCAGCATGCCTTGCTTAGTGGGCATTATTGTTGATGGAATTCGACGTCACGTATGTCCCGCAAAAGGCCATCAATGGTCAGGCCTTGGCTGAATTTCTCACAGCACACCCCGTACTGGCAGAATCTCCTCTATCAAGAGACCTCCTTGATGAAGAAGTATTTTGTGCTAACCTTGCTCTTGTGTGGGAATTGTACTTCGACAGAGCATTCTAATAGGATCAAGGAGGAGCAAGAATAGTATTCTTGACGCCGAGTGGAGCAATATTGCCACCTTCTTTCTCTCTCGCTCAAGTTGGTTCTCATAATGAGGCAGAATAACAGGCTCTTATAATCGGACTGGAGATAGCCTTCGACCTCGACTTGGAGCAGCTCAAGATCTATGGCGACACTGAGTTGGTTATCCGACATCTAAAAGGGATTTATGATGTGAGAAAAGGCACTCTCAAGCCTTATCACGATACTGAAAAATCGTATATGGCTCAGGACGTATCCCTGAGTCACATCCCTAGGAGGCTAAACTTGCAAGCTGACGCACTTGCAAAACTCAGTGCTACAATTCAATTATCCTCATCAGGGCCCACACTTGTCTGGGTAGCAGAATGGAGAAACATCGAACTAAGAACCAAGGTCGATGCGGATGACGAAAGAAATATCTTCCCTGAGTGCCCTCCTTATCCATTTGGAGCACTTCTATCAGCTAAAGAAGTAATCAAGACAGAACAAGCAACAACACAGAGTCAACGAGCAAAGGGTCGAAATCAAGAACCATAATTCTTTGATCTAATATGTGAAAAAATTGAGCAGGTAGAAGATTGGATAGAGCCCATCACCAGTTTCCTCAAACATGGCACGCTCCCAGAAGATCGTACCAGACGCAACAACATATGTCGAATGTCTACCAAGTAGACCCTCCTTGAAGGACATGCTCTCTTCAGACAGACGTTTGATGACATTCTTCTTAGATGCATCGATATCCAAGAAGGAAATAAGGTGTTAGAAGAGGTCCACTCAGGAATTTGTGGACTACACTAGTCCGATCCTAAGCTATATGAACGAATACGTAGGTTGGGATACTATTGGCCTTCCATGATTGTCGATTCTTTAAGCTATGCTAAAAAGTGCCAAGTATGACAAATACAGCCTGGGTCACCAGTCTCCAGAGGCTTTACACCCTACGGTTGCATCATGGCCCTTCTCACAATGGGGTATGGACATCGTAGGGCTTATTGACCCTCCTTCCACAATGGGCCATGTTTTTATCCTAGCTGCAACAAATTATTTCTCTAAGTGGGCTGAAGCGGTTCCCCTTAAGTAGGTTCCTGGGATATCAGTGGCTTGCTTTGTTCGACATCATATCATATATAGCTTCGGGCTGCCCAACCGGATTATATCTGACATTGGTCCTCACTTTAGGAGTCATCACATCGATCGCTTAGTTAACCAATTCGGTTTAAAATGGAGCTACTCGACTATGTACCACCGTCGGGCGAATGGATTAGCTGAGGCTTTCAATAAGACTCTGTGCAACGTTTTAGGAAAGCCAGTATCAAAAAAAAGGAAGAACTGGCATGAGAAGCTTCCTGAAGCCCTTTAGGCTAATCGTACTACTATGCAAAGTGCCACTGATTCCACCCCCTATTCTCTAGTCTATGGGGGTGTAGCAGTTTTACCTCTTGAAATACAAATCCCTCCACTGCGAGTCGCTATTCACCAAGGAATAACCGAAGATGAGAGAGTCAAGCTTCGGTATCAAGAATTGGATGCACTCAATGGAAAGAGGTTAGAAGCTCAACAGAGCCTTGAACTCAACCAAGGGAGAATGAAGAGGACTTTTGATAAGTTTTTCAAAGTCCGCGCATTCACCTGAGGTGATGTAGTTCTAGTTGTCATAAGACCTATATTTATGCACAGTCGGCGTAAAGGGAAGTGTGAGCCGAAGTGGGAGGTCCCTTTATAATAAAAAAGGTCTCGTCCAACGGAGCCTACATATTGACGTATACCGAAGGAGGGGAAGCAATGCCCCATATCAATGGATGATACTTAAAGAAATACTACTTATAATGCGTATTCAAAAGAAAGGGACTCAACGTGAAAATAAGATAGATAGTCCAAACAAAATTTGAACTCTTTTTATTGCAGTAAAAACGAGTTACAAGTTACAAGAAGCCCATTACTAGAGTGGTTACAAGTCTCTTCCATCTGAGGATAAGAGGACAGTTAGAAACTAAAACTTGTACTTTCACTCTTGCATCTGAGGATAAGAGGACAGTTACAGGCCAAAAGAAAGGCCTTCCTCATGAAGAAGAAGTGAAACCACTTGGAGAGTTAGCTTTAATTCATCAAATGAGCAAGAGGATGGTTACAGGCCAGAAGACAAAGCAGAGCGACTCCAAGAAGTTAGCCTCAGTCCATCCGATGTGTATATCAAACATACAAGCCAGATATCTCATCTGACGTGTATATCAAATATACAACAAAGGATTCATTCGACGTGTGTATCAAACATACAAATTGTGCTGCCTTGACAAGGAACTAGCCTATGTAGGAAAGCATACCCTGTTCACAGTGGGTGCCCTTCCACAGAACAACATCAACCTCACTATAATCCTGGAGGATTTGGTTTCCAACAAGTACCACAAGCCATATCCTATCATCATTCACCACTTTTTGCCGACCCATGAACATCACCGTATGTAACTCGTCACCGAGCGCCGCAAATCCCACACGTAACTTACTGCTTTAAGCGAGCATCACTCTCTGCACCATGTTAAGCCACACGTGCTGATGAGTGCCGATTGTGTCCTCCAAGGACAGCACCGGTTGTGCTCCTAACCCTTAGCGCCAATTGCCCTTCTTGAGGTTCAGCGCCGGTTGTGTCAGCACTCCAAACCATCAGCTCCCGTTGCCTCAGTGGCAGCCGCACTTCTGTTAGAACCGGCCCTATCGCGACTGTTCTCTTCTCGAGACTCCTCGTTTTCAAAGCCTAAGTTTTCGCACCTCCTTAATCGTCGCATGATTTCCAGATGTAACAACACAACTTCCCTGCGACGTTTCACCTCCACAACGGTTCACCTCTTCCAACCGTACACCTTCCACGATGATCCACCTCTCATGACCATTTGTCTCCGGTTGGAACTTCTCCTACACGGTCGAAAAGCCTATTGAAAAAACCTTCCCGTTTGTGTTTTTCATCTGGATAGAACCAGAAACTCACTAAAAACCACTAACAACGTCGAAACGTTACCACAATCCCCGAGAAACCTCCTAAAAATCCTCGAAAAACTCCTAAGAAGTGCAGAAATGCTCACAGTTTCACTTCCCGCCTCTTTTACCAACATCTACTGCAGCTGGAACCTCTTCTGTTTCCTGAAAAACTCATTGGAGAACTCTCCTTTCCTGATCCTTTCCCTGCAACTTTGCCAAATTCTTGGCAAAGTTTGCATGTTGAAGTTCTTTCCTAGAAAACCGTCTCGAATCCCACTGTTGACCGAGAACCTTCCCTGAAAAACTTTTGTCGGAGTCCCACTGCTTACCGGAACTTCAACCGACCACCCTCTCCTCACCGTTAAGAAAATATTCGTTTAAGTTTTTTACCCTTGATGAAAAAGTGAGGGAAAACAGGATTTTACCCCCTTATATAGACCACACTACCCTCAAATGCCCCTCACAAACTGGGAATTCCAGTCTTGTCTAAGGGAAGACATGTGACGATGAGCCGGGTCAGGCTTTGACTCGGGGTCTAAGGTAACTCTCATCAATCCATGCCCAGTGCCGGCTGAATTTGAAACAACCCTAGTGCCAGTTGACTTAGCGCTGGGTGAATTTCAAATAACCCTAACGCAGTTGACTTAAAGCCAGGTGAATTTCAAACAACCTTAGCGCAAGTTGACTTAGCGCCAAGTGAATTTCAAACAACCCTAGCGCCAGTTGACTTAGTGCCGGGTGTGTTTTCAAAACAACCTTAGCATCGACTGACTTGACACTCGGTGTTTCCAAACAACCCTAGCGCTAGTTGAGTTTGCGCTGGGTGTGTTTCCAAACGACCCTAGTGCCAGTTAACTTAGCGTCGGTTGTCTTAAAACAATATCACGAGTCTGGCGCTGAGTTTTTAACAACCCAACGTCGGTTTTTTTGTTTGAGAACTCAACACCGGTTGAATACTCGCAAGAAACCACTAGCACTACATCTGGTGCCGGTCGTATTTCCAGCAGCCAAGTATTACTTACTTCAGGTTGAACTCTTGTGTGTCCAACCACTTATCCTTAGTGGGGTTGCACCCAAGCCGTGACCTGTCATTCCCAGTGACGTTGCACCCAGGCTGTTGCACCAAAACTATGGGCTATCATGCCTAATGGAGTCTGGAGCTATCGCTCATCCCCATACGAGTCACACCCATACTGCAGCCCATTATCCACAGTGAAGTTAGGGTCATTCTTACCTCTTCAATTCTCGGTGGTTTTGTTTCACACCAAGCTAGCTTAACTCTAGGGAATAAGCTTGCCCCCCCCCCAAGCCCTAGTGAAGTCCGCTTCTGTTGGCCATCCTTCATCAGGTTACTATTTCCATCTGAGCCCTCAATTTGTGAATGGTCTTAGCCATTTTATCCAGAGGGAGTTGGATTGTCAGTGACCCAAGACTCGGTTCATGCAGCACGACCCTAGACTGTCCAACTTTGGTCCCAACTATATGACCCTAAACTGTAGCGGTAGTCCATGCTGCATAACCCTAAACTGCACAGCCTCGGTTTGTGCTGCACGACCCTAAACTGCCCAACTTTGGTCAAAACTATCTGGCCTTAAACTATAGCGGCAGTTTTTGCTGCATGACCCTAAACTGCATAGCCTCGATCCGTGCTGCATGACCCTAAACTGCACAGGCTCGGTCCGTGCTGCACCACCCTAAACTACCTAGCTTTGGTCCAAACTATATGATCTTAAACTATAGCGACAGTCTCTGATGATTGATCATAAACTGCACAGCCTCGATCCATGCTGCATGACCCTAAACTGCATAGTCTCGGTTTGACCCGAAACTGCCCGACTTTGGTCCAAACAATATGACCTTAAATTGTAGCGACGGTCCATGCTGCATGACCCTAAACTGCACAACTGCTCAGCTTTGGTCCAAACTATATGACCTTAAAATGTTGCGGACGTTTAGTTGCACGACCTTAAACTGCCCGGTCCGGGTTGTATGACTTTAACCTCCATAACCACAGCCCAGCTTTACGACCTTAAATCTGAACTATAGGACCTTAAATTGTAAATTGTAGCAGAGGTCTAGTTGCACAACCTTAAACTGCACGGTCCTAGCAGTATGACTTTAAACTACATAACTACGGTCCAACTGTATGACCGTAAACCATAGTGCACGTCCTAGCTGCATGACGATAAACTGCTTTGCATAGGTCCCGGAGGTATGACCATTAAAAAACTTGCCCCCACATACGTGCACACGCCTTTTACATGCACTTACATGCATGCCTTTCTTAACCTACCTGTTAGTGTGCACGCGCCACTTTTATTACCTCCCCAGTGTGTCCAATCACTTCATCACCACACCTTATTCCTCATTGAGTCTTACCAGCGCTCAAAAAATGGCGAACCATCCTGCCATCCATACTCGTTGTAAGTCAGTAGGTCACCATTGTCCACTCACATTGCATACATCATAGGTAGCCTAATGCCATTTCCCCAAGTCACTCAACCCACCACTATACTCACTCCATGGCCTCCACAGACTGCCATTCATCACCACCATGGTCCAGCTGTATGACCTTAAACCATAATGCATGTCTAGGCTGCATGACGTTAAATTGTTTCTGCAGGTCCCGAAGGCATGCCTTTAACACGCCTTAACAAAAAAAATGATGATAAGATAACGGGCATGGTGTACACCTTAACAAGGGAATGCTATGAGTAAAAATGACGGACTGGCATGGTCATGAAATCATGAGTAAAAGATTTTTGTGAATAAAAACCGGGCACGCTAAAAACCCGAATGGGCATCGTGAGTAAAAATTGATGAAAAGGGTGGACATAGCCAAAACGTTATCGGTAAAAGAGCCCCAAAATAAAAAGAATTTGGTGAAAATGTCTCTACGGCATCGTTTCCAAAATTCAAGTGCAAATCCGCACAGGACGCTTGAACCAATAAACAGGTTGATGCAACACTCGTCTCAATAAGCGACTTCAGCCCTCACTCAAAAGAACAAAAATCCCTGGTATCCCAGTACCAGGACTCCAAAACTATGAGCTTCAAGGAAAATATTTTGACAGACTTAGCCTAGTTGCAAAAGGACTCGAAAGATAGAAGGCTCGTCAAGACAGCAAGATAAGTCTCATGAGGAAGAACATTATTCTCATGAGGTCACAAACATACTCTATAAACAAATAATCCAAAGGCAAGAAATGTACAAAGCCAAGGGGGAACCGGCCAGAGACGTCAGCTCGCATAGCGGGCACGACCAGACCTTCGGGATCGGCTAATAGAACCTGACCCCGACTGGACTTGGTAGATGAGACGTACAGTGGTACTCTGAACGTTAAAAGAAAACCTCGTGTAACAGTAAACAGTGCCTACCAAAGGAAACCAACGAACCCAGACCAAATGGGAACATTGCCCTTTTAAAGGGCACTCAATTGCCAGACAGGCCAGATTCTGACTGACGAGGTCCGTACCAAATCCTCAGCTTCAAAATCACCAATAGTCCATATGAGGGTAAGGACTTCGATAAGATCCCTCAAAAAAGTCTCTTCTCCTCCTAAAGTCTCCCTGAACAGACTCGCGAACAATGCATCCCTACTTTAGAGCATCTCAGTTACACCATTACGTGAATCTCCATGGAGTTCACATGGTCCTATGGCTATGAAGAAAAAAAGTAAAAGCTGAAGGAAATTTCTCGAATGGTTGTCCTTCTCGCTTCTCTTGAAGCACAACAATCTGTGGGGCAAGCTGTTTGAACATATTTTTAATCACCTTGGTCCCTGATAGGAAACATGTCGATAAAGCCTACAAAACAGTGGAAATTCCTAACGGTCTCAGAATTTCCCCAGAATTAGTCAGGATCGTCATCAACACTTCAAAAGACCACTTGCCGAGCTTCATCATAATCAAACATGTCTAAGGCAGCGAACACAAAGAAACAATTTCAGTGAAATCGATCTCTAGCACCCTGAAATAGACCCTGCAACTAGAGCCATACTTTTGGTCTATCAAACGGTTGTGGAACTACCGCCATTAGATCTGGTACAGTTGAAAACCTCTGTGGGTCAAGTTTCGGCTTAATCGAGCACTCCAAGACAAAGTTATGGGTGAAATACCGAAAGGGGGTAGGCCGCAAACTATTCCTGTGTGGCCACCTTGCATTAAAACACTGTTAAAGGTGGCTATTTTCACAGTCATGGGCAATCACTTTCGGGGCCTATATCTAACTCGTTCTAAGTTGGATCGCTTCCAAACTTGATGAACATGTTTGTCTCATCGAGATGAACAATTTGATATGTGGTACGTCCCGTGACGATGCCCGAGCAGAGAGAAAAACTCAATGAAAGTTGTTGATCCGTGAAAGAAGTTGCAGAAAATTTAACAGCAGCATGCCTTGTTCGGGCTGCTAGATCACGACGTGCGCATACCCCATCGACACGAAACCAATTGCATTATGTGCGTAAGGTCCGAGGTATCTCTAGTCCGAACCTCACGTATGATGAACGGTTGGATTTCACACACGAAGGCATCAAAGCTGCTATAAATTCTTACCACCGGATTCCATGATTCCGGTCAAAAGCTCAAGATGACAAAATCTTCATCCGGACACGAAATCGAGCTGTGATTGTTGCAGCATAATCGGGATAGCATGATCAGAGCGATTCAATGAAGAAATCATGAAGAAACATCAAGAAATGAGCACACAATTGATCTGAAGTTTTCATAATTCATCCAAGATTCAAGTCTCATGATCATGGCTCAAACACATGATTCATGGCTCGAAGTTGGTATCAAAATGATTATCATGCCAAGCCCTATAAGAAAACAATAATCTTTCGATCAAACAGGCATCAGAATGAGACCGGTTCAGCCACGAAAGATCACGTAATTCTTAGGCAGCAGCAGGGACTGTTCTGAAATTCAACACATTGTTAAGCAGGGGCAAAACAGTCCTTTGGCACCAATTTTTAGAATTTCTTTAAATTAAATTAAATTGTAATTATCTTCAATTTTAGGCATTTTTGAGCGTACACCCACGTTTTAGCCGATTTCAATATAAACAGGTAATGCCTCATTGTACAAAGGACAGATTCATTCTTTTTGAATCAATCAATAAAATTCTGATTTTTGCTTGAGTTTGTGAGTACATCTTGGAGAGAGAGAGAGGAGAGAAAAGAAAAAGGCTGTTACCCTTCGAGCAGGTAGCTTTCTCTCTCCTTTGTTTTTTCTCTCTCCTCCCCTCTTTCTCATCTTTATCTCTTTCTCTCTCCTCCTCTCTTTCTCTTCTCTATCTCTTTCTCTCTCATCCTTTCTCATTTCTATCCCTTTCTCTCTTTTCATCTCATCTCTTTCTCTTTCTCTCTTCTCCTCTTTTCTCATCTTTATCTCTTTCTCTCTCCTCCTCTCTTCTCATCTCTATCTCTATCTCTCTCTTCCTCTCTTCTCATCTCTATATCTTTCTCTCTCCTCCTCTCTTCTCGTCTCTATCTCTTCCTCTCTCTTCTTCTCGTCTCTATCATTTTCTCTCTCTTCTTCTCGTCTCTATCCTTTTCTCTCTCTTCTTCTCATCTTTATCTCTATTTGTCCTCTTCTAATGCAAACGATGAAGCTTAGCGCTGGTTAGTTCTCTCTTTCTTTTGTCACAATCGGCGAAGCCTAGCACCAGTTGGTTTTCTCTCTCTTCTGTCACAACTGGCAAATTCTAGCGCTGGTTGGTTTTCTCTATTTTCCTTTATCAATCGGTGAAGCCTAACATCAGTTGGTTTTCTCTCTCCTCTTCTATCAGTCGATAAAACCTATTATTGACTAATTTTCTCTCTCCTCTTTTGTCAATCGGTGAAGCCTAGCACCGACTGGTTTTCTGTCTCCTCTTTTATCAGTCGATGAAGCCTAGTGCCGATTGGATTTCTCTCTCTTCTTCTACTAGTCAGAGAAGCCTAGTGCTGATTGGTTTTCCCTCTCCTCTTTTATCAGTCAGTGAAGCCTAGCGCTGGCTAGTTTTCTCTCTCCTCTTCTGTCAGTTAGTGAAGCCTAGTGCCCAGTGGTTTTTTCTCTCCTCTTAAGTCAGTCGATGAAGCTTACTGCCAACTGGTTTTCTCTCTCCTCTTCAATCAGTCAGTGAAGCCTAGCACAAACTGAATTTCTCTCTCCTCTTCTATCACAGTCGGTGAAGCTTAGAGCTGACTGTCTCCTCGTCTCTTCTCCTCTATACAACATCGTCGATGATGCCTAGCACCGACTATATATTCTCTCTCTTCCTTCTAACATAGTCGACAATGCTTAGCACCGATTGCGCCTTCCTTCCCTGTCTCTCCTATATCCTCTCCCCTTTCATACTCTTCTATTCCTTTCTTTTCCCTCCTTCCTTCTTTCCCTTCTTCTCTTCTTATCCTTTCCTCATAACTTTAATTTTGCTACTCCTTCGTTCAACTAAGAGGGATTGAGGTTAGCCTCTCATGGTAGTCCTATCGTCTAACCGTAATGTTGTTGTGCCAGGATTACTTGGCCCGCTTTATTGTCACGACAGACTGACCACCGTGCTTAGCTAATTGATATTGGTAATGACATCTAGTAGTAATCTTGTGACTCGGTCTTAATTACTGACCCATTTTGCTACCACGTCAGGTCAATTATTCACCGGCCTAGTCATCGCTCTGATCCTCTCGCTTAGTTGAATTCTTCTCTCCCCCGTTTTTCTTCTCTTTTTATTTCTGAATGTGCATGCTTATGTATTCATCAAAGGGGAAAACGGTGAGGTATGGCCCACTTGTCTTCTAACCTTTGTCATATATGTGTGTGATTGCAGAAAATAAGAAGAATATAAGCCAAGGGAGGTGATTCTGAACCAGTTTTATTATTGAGGGGTTTCTTTCATGATCTAAGAGGATGCCCACGCGAGTCAGCCCGAGTAAGTCCCGAACCCAACTTAAATTCCTCTCTCATCAGTTATTAACACCCGCCCTCGTTCTCGAACTAGGTTCTTGAGAGAGTGATCTCAAAAACGCCCTGGGTCTTCCCTCTAAAAACGAGACGCATGCCGCCCGTTCCCCAAAGGACTCAGAGGGCGAGATCGAGGCACCTTACCAGCTTAGCGACTCCACTGGGGACTTACTACCCCTTAGTCGGATCGTTCTTGTTTGGCCAGTTTCTTCTTTTATTATCTACTTTCATTATCTTTTCACATATTATTATGACTTGCGGGTTCTGTATCCCATTTATCCGGATCAGAGATTTTCTTATCCCTGCATTCGAGAGTGTCCCTAGGGAACAAGTTCCTTCAACTTCATTCCCAACCATCATCATGAGCAAAGACCCCTTGTCTAGCTCTTAGGTCTTAACTTGGACCGATGTGAGGTGGGACCCAAAAATCCCTCACTCCCCATCTCCATGCTCTAGCTAAAACTCTACCAAGGCACCCTACATCGGCAGCACTTCTGTTGCCCCACATAACATGCACCCAGCCACTGGTAAGTCACTTGCCGGTCGTATTCTTACGGTATGCAAAAGGCCGCCCAGTCCCTTTCTGCAAGAGGCAAACAACTTGCCATTGCTTATGTGGGTCGCCATATGGCTACCCCCAACATTTCTGCATCATTAGTCTCTATCCCTAGAGGATTAACACGTTGAGGCGGAAACCCCACGATCTCCATCCCTCACACACACCGTAAGGCTCGTGGGTTATCCACTCGAACCACACCTCAAGGCAACCCTTCTGTCACCTCGAGATCGTGTCCAAGATCGAACCTTCTAAGGCCAGATCCTGCGCACGCTACTCATATGCATCTCATCGCTTGGGGCAATGCCAACCCGAGTACACAGGAGATGACTTTCTCATCCTCCTAATCCGCACACACAAGCGCACCCTGTAATGGACAGTCCTACACCTGTTCTCTTGTAGACACTTGCCAAACCACTTGTTTGAGCCCGGGATGACCCCCAAGTCACCCGTGACCCTTCTTCAAGGGGTTCACAAGAGTCGCCATCATAGATGCGCGCTCGCCCTTGACTCAGGCCTCCTTATGAGTCAACCCTTCTCCGGCCCACTCCTTCATCGAGCAAGCACCTTCAGCCATGGTACTCGAAGGTTTTCTCTAAGAGTACCATCCTGAACCAGCCTCGTCACTTTGGTCGTGTCTCTGGAGCCCACAAGAGAGCTCAGGGCATTGACCTGATGAAAGATCGAGTCCTTCATCCTCCCCGGCCTAAGATGACTCCAGCTTTTGACCCTCATCCATTGCCACACTGATGTAGACAACTCTCTCCTGTGCAAGAAGAGCTGACCAGCCGCGACCTAGATCACAGTTTTGGTGTGAGGTCCATCAAAACCTCAAGGCTAAACGCGATAGAGGCCTGCAAATTTTGACTAGGGAGGTGACCAAGGCAATCAAAACAACCAATTCTAACGACTCTCTTCACCTGAATCCCTTCTACCCCCTTCAGACGATGAAGCCTGAAGAAGAGCCCCATGACTCCTGTGCTGTGGTTACTATTGTAGAATAAGACCCAACCGTTCTGTAGCCATGGTCCCAAGACCGTCGAGAACCGATCCAAATGCAATCAGCATACAAGAGTCGATTTTAGTCAGGGCATGCTGATCCCCTGTTGATTGACCTACCACATACGACTCGTTCCCAAGCTCCTAATGTCGACCTCCAGAGAGAAACGGTTATCGTTATAGTTGTAAGCAAGCCCGGTGATGCACAGGAAGCGCGCATGAACAACTTTTAGGATATGGTGCATGCAATGATGGAAAAGATCAATCGTATCAACGCCACATGCTAGTCGGTTAACTATGAGGTCAATTCGCATCACTCTGATGGTGCACCTCCTCGGCAGACCCCCTCCTTCTACCTCACAGGAAAATTTTTCCCCTCATCTCATCTCTCAGATAGACATTGACTCTATGGTCACCCATAACCTAAATAACAGACAAATCCTAGGTGCGACGCCTATCCAAGGCCATACCCCTCGTATATTGATCAGGTCCCGTTTCCCTCAAATTATAAGAAAGGGAAGTTTCCTTTATTTAAAGGAACCATGTACCCAAACCAGCATATTGCCCACTTCCAGGCAGCATTTCGAGAAACAGTGGCTGACGGGAGACTTCTTCTCCAATAGTTCATTGAGACCCTCGATGGCCCAACATTTGAATGGTATGGCCGACTTTCTCCAATCTCAGTGCATACGTGGGAGGAGATGGAGAAACTACTCTATCAACGCTTCTATTAGGTCGAGAGAGAGCTTCAAACCATTGAACTTCTCACCCTGACTCAAGACCCCGATAAGACCATAGATCAGTTCCTATCAAGATGGAGAAACTTGGCTTCTCGCCATCCTAATCCTATGCCTGAGAAGGAAGCAGTCCAAACTTGCGTGCGGAACATGCGACCCAAGATCGCTCTACATGTTGAGGCCTCTAATCCAACCTCCATGTCAGAGCTAATCTCTAAATCAGTCCGCATTTAAAGTCTATCACGGCACTATGGTGCGACACGACAACCATCTACGAGTTCAGCAAACAACCGGGGTAATGGTAATTCTCATAATAAAACATGGGGCAGCCAACAGAAAGGAGTAATCAGTGCAGCCGACACGGTCGCTGATTCAAAGAAGGCTCCCTCCCAAACTTTGGACCTCTCTAAAGGGGTACAATCGGGTACCCCCACCAGCCAACCTTGATCGGGGTGATTATTTTACCAAGCATAGGAACAAGGTCTACCCCGTAGAGAAGGAATGGGTCCCTGTGTTGTTACGGCTATTATTGAAACAAAATATGATCACGTTTTAGAAACCAAGTTCCCTGAGCAACATGGCCTTGACACTCAGGTGAATTATTGTGCCTACTATCAGAGGATCAATCATCCCACAGATGACTGCTACACTCTGAAGGATATTATCGAGGCCTTGATTCTGAAGGGTCAGATAAAGCTTGAAGACTTAAATAAGGCCTTTAGGGCAATCGAGGCCTCCCATGCTGTCCATCGGGGTAAGGAGATCTCCACGGAACCCTCGATTCCCCAGCCATGGATAGTCTACCATGGCTGAAACAGACTCAAGTCTTTAAAGCGAGAAGCTGTTTGCCAAGCTAGAGTTGTTCCCAATATTGACTAGATGAATCAAACATCACCTCGAAAAGCCAGAAAAAGACAGGCACCAAGGGCTACTTGCCGAAGAAACAAGACCGCTCAACCCACAGTCGAGCAGGAATTTCTCCGGCCCCTTCCTCCACTGCCAACTTTACTGGACTTCATCCCTGGCACGACCCTTCTTCCTTCTTTATCCTGTCAAGAAGATGTCCCCGTGGCATCCCCCACTCAGCATACGTCCGATAAGGGTGACGACGTTAAAAGCACTCCTCAACGGTCTAAGCAAGGGAAAGATCTAAAAGACCCCCTGCACCTGTTCAACCTTGGTGATGACGTAAAAAGCTGTCTATATCCGTCAGATGAGGAGAACGACCTTGAAATTCCCCCACCTTCTAACCCTTCTCCTTCTTCATCTTTTGCTTCTCATTCTCTCTCTTCTATGTCCCCTGTAGGTACAACCTTGATATGCCCAGACTTCAAGGCTCTCGGTCGAGAATTTGAAGGAATAAATATAAGCAGGAGGCAGCGAAAACGATTGAGAAAGTCCTCGCATAAGCAACAAGACTCCTAACAGTTGTTGATGCCCTGACAGCTAAAGCTAAGGCAGAGCCACCTTCTCCAAAGGAGCACAAGAAGTCGAAGCCAGAGAAATCCCAGTGCGCCCCTGAGCTTGACTTTGAGCAAAGATTAAGAGAGTAATGAGGGCAAAGTTTCTACACTCATGAGGCTAGCCACATGATACAAGTCTGTGAAGAACCAGCCGGCTCGGAGCAAACACTCCATGCATCCGTACGAATACCATGTGATTCGTACGAAGACACTCTTCACATCTTTATCACTGAACCTCAGTTTTCCTCTAACTTTCAAGATGAGTCTCTCTAACCTGACGTGTTTTGACCTTTCCGTCACTCAGTTCGAGAAAGGTGCAGAAATTATGATCCACTCTAGACCTCTATCAGAGGTAGAAATGTCAGGATCATGGGTCTCTGCACTTGAGGTCGATCAAAAGATCTCTGAAAAAAACGATGAAGAGTTGCAAGAGGCTCCAAAAGAATGGGAAGAAGGTGGTCTGGCCACAGTTGATGAACTTGAGGAAATAAATCTTGGAGACGAAGCGGATCCCAGACCCACTTTCATTGCAACTTAATATGTCTCTAGAAGAGAAAGAAGATTTCACTACCTTCTTAAAAGCAAACTGAGACGTCTTTGCTTGACAGTACCTTGAGATGCCTGGTTTAGGCCCTCAAGTTGTTGTTCTCCGTATCGACATTGATCCAACTGTCAAACCTGTCAAACTGCAGTCTGGAAGGTTCTGGCCTGACCTTGTAATGCAGATAGATGCTGAGATCATCAAGCTCAGACAAGCAGGTTTCATCTGTGAAGTCAAATACCCGAAATGGCTACCAAATGTCGTCCTAGTAAAGAAGAAGAATGGTCAAATCAGAGTGTGTATTGAGTTTCACAATTTGAATACTGCCTGTCCCAAGGATGACTTCCCGTTGCCATTCATCGAGATGCTCATTGAATTTACATCTCATTATAAAATATTTTCCTTCATGGACGGATACTCCGGGTATAATCAAATAAGGATGGCGCCCAAAGATGAAGAGACCACTGCGTTCTTAACACCAAAAGGGGTCTTCTGTTACACAATGATGCCTTTTGGATTAAAGAATGCTGACGTCACATACCAGAGAGCAATGACGTCCATTTTTAAAGACATGATGCACAAAGAGGTAGAGAGTTATGTAGATGACATGGTGGTAAAATCTGTAGAGAAGGATGCTCACCTGAGAGACCTTGAAAAGGTGTTCATGCGGTTTGGCTTGTGGTACCTGTTGGAAGCCAAATCCTCCAGGATTACACTGAGGTCCATGTTCTGTGGAAGGGCACCCACTGTGAACAATGTGTGCTTTCCGTCATAGGCCAGTTCCATACCAGGGCAGCCCACTTTGTATGTTTGATACACATGTTGAATGAATCCTTCGTTTTATATTTGATATACACGTCAGATGAGAAATCTGGCTTGTATGTTTGTTATACACGTCGGATGGATTGAGGCTCTCTTCTTAGAGTGGCTCTGCTTTGTCTTCTGGCCTATAACCATCCTCTTACTCGTCCGATGAATTAAAGCTAACTCTCCAAGTGGTTTCGCTTCTTCTTCATGAGGAACGCATTTCCTTTGGCTTGTAACCGTCCTCTTATCCTCAAATGCAAGAGCGAGAGTATAAGTTTTGGTTTGCAACTATCCTCTTATCCTCAGATGCAAAAGACTTGTAACCTCCATAGTAATGGGCTTCTTGTAACTCGTAACTCATTTTTACTGCAATAAAAGAGTTAGAATTTTGTTTAGACTCTTTCTAATTTTCGCGTTGAGTCCCTTTCTTTTGAATACGAATTATGGGTAGTACTTCTTTAAGTATCATCCATTAATAAGGGGCATTACTTTCCCTCCTTCAGAAAATGCCAGTATGTAGGCTCCATTGGGCGAGACCTTTTTTATTATAAAGGGACCTTCCCACTTAGGCTCAAACTTCCCTTTACACCGATCTTGCATAACAATAGCTCTTTTGACAGCTAGAACTAGATCACCTCGAGTGAATGAGCAGACCTTGACAGACTTATCAAAAGCCCTCTTCATTCTCCCTTGGTTAAGTTCAAGGCACTGTTGAGCTTTTAACCTCTTTCCATCGAGTGCATCCAATTCATGATACAAAAGCTTGACTCTCTCATCTTCGGTTATTCCTTGGTGAATAGTGACTCTTTCAAGAGGATTTGTGAATAGTGACTCTCTCATCTTCGGTTATTCCTTGGTGAATAGTGACTCTTTCAAGAGGATTTGTGAATAGTGACTCTCTCATCTTCGGTTATTCCTTGGTGAATAGTGACTCTTTCACAAATCCTTGGTGAAGGGATTTGTATTTCAAGAGGTAAGACTGCTTCAGCCTCATAGAACAAAGAATAAGGGGTGGAATCAGTGGCACTTTGCGTAGTAGTACGATAAGCCCATAGGGCTTCAGGAAGCTTCTCATGTCAGTTCTTCCTTGTTTTTGATACTGACTTTCTTAAAACGTTGCACAGAGTCTTATTGAAAGCCTCAGCTAATCCATTCGCCCGACGATGGTACATAGTCGAGTACCTCCATTCAAAACCGAATTGGTTATCTAAGTGATCGATGTGATGACTCCTAAATTGAGGACCATTGTCAGATATAATCCGGTTGGGCAGCCTGAAACGATATATGATATGATGTCAAACAAAGTAGACCACCGCTGTCCTAGGAACCTGCCTAAGGGGGACGGCTTCAGCCCACTCAGAGAAATAATCTGTTGCATCTAGGATAAAAACATGGCCCATTGTAGAAGGATGTTCAATAGGCCCTATGATGTCCGTACACCAATGTGAGAAGGGCCATGATGCAATCGTAGAGTGTAAAGGCTCTGGAGGCTGGTGACCCATGCTGGAGTGTAATTGGCATACTTAGCACTTTTTAGCATAGCTTAAAGAATCAACAATCATTGAAGGCCAATAGTATCCCAACCTACGTATTCGTCCATAGAGCTTAGGACCGGACTGGTGCAGTCCACAAATGCTTGAGTGGACTTCTTCTAACACCTTATTTGCTTCTTGGATATCGATGCATCTAAGAAGAATGTCGTCAAACGACCATCTGAAGAGAGTGTATCCTTCAAGGAGGGTATACTTGGTAGACATTCGACGTATGCTGTTGTGTTCGGCACGATCTTCCAGGAGCCTACCATGTTTTAGGAAACTGAAGATGGGCTCTCTCCAATATTCTACCTGCTCAATTTCTTCACATATTGGGTCAAAGAATTTTGGTTCTTGATTTCGACCTGTAGCTTGTTAACTCTGTGCTATTGCTTGTTCAGTCTTGATTACTGCTTTGGCTAATTGAAGTGATCCAAATGGATAAGGAGAACACTCGGGGAAGATATTTCTCTTGTCATTCACATCGACCTCAGCTCTTACTTTGATGAGTCTCCATTCTGCCACCCAGACAAGCGTGGGCCCTAATGAGGATAATTGAATTGTAGCACTGAGTTTCGTAAGTGCGTCAGCCTGCGAATTTAGCCTCTTGGGGATGTGACTCAGGGATACGTCCTCAAACTGAGCCATATACGATTTTGCAGTATCTTGATAAAGATTGAGAGTGTCTTTTCTCACATCATAAATCCCTTTAAGATGTTGGATAACCAACTCAGAGTCGCCATAGATATTGAGCTGCTCCAAGTCGAGGTCGAAGGCTATCTCCAGTTCGATTATAAGGGCCAGATATTCTGCCTCATTATGAGAACCGACTTCAGCGAGAGAGAAAGAAAGTGGTAATATTCATCCTCTCGACGTCAAGAATACTACTCCGGTGCCTCTTAAATCCGATTGAAATGCTCCGTTGAAGTACAGTTCCCACACAAGAGCAAGGTCAGCACAAAATACTTCTTCATCTGGGAGGTCGCTTGATAAAGGAGATTCTGCCGGTATGGGGTGTGCTGTGAGAAATGCAGCCAAGGCCTAGCCCTTGATGAGCTTTTGCAGGACATATGTGATGTCGAATTCCATCAGCAATAATTCCTACTTAGCAAGGCTTCCTGACAAGCATGGGCGTGTCATGAGAAACTTTACAGGATCTGCTTTCGATATAAGTTTCACTTCATGACCAAGCAAGTAATGGCAGAGTTTTTGTACTGCGAAGATCAGGGCCAGTGTAACAATCCTAAAATTTAAAAAAAAAAAAAAGGAGAAAATATGCTTATAAATAGGTGATGTTCTGTTTGAGTATGATGGTCCTTGGGGACCATCACTGTTTTTAAAAACTTTTACTTCGTTTAACTTTTGCTTGCCTGCTTTTGCCTCCTGCTGCTTGCAGCTGGCAACGTCCTTTAGCGGACGTGGTTTTCGTACAATAAAAGTCTGCTTTTAACGCGACACCTCAGGTATGAGGTAGAGCGCAAGAAAATAATATAATAATACGTTATAAGAATTTAAATAGGGGATGTGAGCACTCCCACCCTAAAACAAAATTTTGAGATCTCTCTCTCTGGTCGAAACACAGTGAATTTCTCTCTCGAACCGAATTTTTTATCGGAAGCTCCCTCTCAAATAATTGTGGGTAAGTGATATCGTCTTCTTGAAAGATAGTATATTTTTAATAAATAGTGATATTTCTGTCTAGGATCTTTATTTTATAAGTTTTGTGTGTAAGTGACATCGTCTTTCTGAAAAATAGTCTGTTTTTAATAAATAGTGATATTTCCGTCCAGGATCTTTATTTTATAAGTTTTATGTGTAAGTGACATCGTCTTTCTAAAAAATAGTCCATTTTTAATAAATAGTGATATTTCCGTCTAGGATCTTTATTTTATCAGTTTTGTGTGTAAGTGATATCGTCTTCCTGAAAAATAGTATATTTTTAATAAATAGTGATATTTCCGTCTAGGATCTTTATTTTATAAGTTTTGTGTGTAAGTGATATCGTCTTCCTGAAAGATAGTATATTTTTAATAAATAGTGATATTTCTGTCTAGGATCTTTATTTAATAAGTTTTGTGTGTAAGTGACATCGTCTTTCTGAAAAATAGTCTGTTTTTAATAAATAGTGATATTTCCGTCCAGGATCTTTATTTTATAAGTTTTATGTGTAAGTGACAT
>NW_006499810.1:1552479-1617640 GCF_000471905.2 Amborella trichopoda | reverse complement strand
TGTGATATTTCTTTCTACTGTTTTGAATATTTAGACATTGTAAAATTCATGTGCAAATGACTGCCTTATTATTTAAAAATTGACATTTTTGCAATTGATTATAATATTGTTGTGAAATGTTTATTTGTGAATTGATATTCCATAAATTGTGATAATTCCGTATTCTTGAATTTTTATAAGAGTTTTTCTATACATATTAAATTGGCAATTATGCTAGAATGCCTTTATAAACTGCTACCTTTCTAAATTTGAGCCCAAAATATTTGATTGGTTATTTTTGAAATGTTATAGAGAGTGACTGTTATTAATGATTTAAGTGAAATTCATATTAATGGTTTCAGTGATATGTTGAGTACATGATATTGCTGCTTTCGAATGTTTAAAGAGATTTAGAAATAATTTAAGTATGCAAGTGGACTCATCCAGTTCGCCGGTGAGGTATAAGTGGACCTATCTGGGACGCCGGTAGGGTTTAAGTGGACTCATCCGGTACGCCGGTGAGGTATAAGTGGACCTGCAGGGATTAAGTGGACCTAACTGGGACGTCGATAGGGATTAAGTGGACCTATCAGGATGCTGATGGGGTATATAGGTGACCTACTTGGGACGCCAGTAGGGTATTTTGTGAAATCTTTTGAATTATGTACTGCCGTTAAAAGTGTTATAAGCATTTCAATTACTCGGATTATACTTAATTATGCATTTATTGAAAGTAAATCTGTTGATGCATTTCTGTTAATAGATCTCATTTTGAAAAATATTGATATCTTTCAACCATGATTATTTTTAGGATTATGATGATCACTTACTGAGTAGCCAAACTCATCAAACTATGGTAAACATTTTTCAGGATGACTGCGGTTTCATTTGTGTCCTCGTCAAGATCAACTTTGGGAAGATATTGTAGTTTTGCTTAAACTTTCTTTATTTACTTTGTAAGACCTCGCCACTGTAAATTTGTCCTATCAATAGATGTATATATGTTTTGACTGTCACATCTCAGGAATTTCAGTATTGTAAATTCTTGGTGTGTGACAGCCAGACACATCTTCTCAATAGGGGGATAATTCTTCTCTGCCCCTTGCATCTTGCGGCTGAGGTAATATAATGCAGTCTCTTTTTCCTCTCCATTTTTTTGTGCCAACAATGCTTTGAGTGACTCGTCCAAAGCAGTCATGTATAGAATGAGGGGTTTTCCTAATACTGGCGTAGAGAAAACTGGAGGGTTGAGTAAATAATGCTTAATGACGTCAAGGGTTGCTTGACATGCTTCATCTCAGATGAATGGGGTATCTTTCTTTAGCAGGTGTGTAAAGAGTTTACATCGACCTAAGAGGTTTGAGATGAACCTGCGAATGTATGCCAGCTGCCCTTGAAGAAAGCGCAGTTCTCGAAGTGTAATCGGTGACAACATTTCTTCGAATGCCTTGATCTTGACTGGCTCAAATTCCAGCCCTTGATGTCTGATGATGAAACCTAAGAATTTTTTGAAGCGCACACCAAAAGTATATTTTAGCGGGTTCATTTTCCTATCATCATTCACTACTTTTTACCGACGCATGAACATCGCCGTATGTAGCTCGTCGCCGAGTGCCGGAAATCCAACACATAACTTACTACCATAAGCGAGCATCACTCTCTGCACCATGATAAGCCACACGTGCTGATGAGGGTCGCTTGAAGCTAGCGCCAGCTGTGTCATCCAAAGGCCAGCGTCGATTGTGCTCCTAACCCTTAGCTCCGGTTGCCTTTCTTGAGGTTCAGCACCGGTTGAGTCAGCACTCCAAACCATCAGCGTCGGTTGCCCCAGTGCCGGCTACACTTCTGTTAGAGTCGGCTCTGTCGTAACTGTTCACTTCCCAAGCTCCTCGTTTTCAAAGCCTAAGTTTTTGCACCTCCATAATCGCCGCATGATTTTTTGAGGTAACCGTACCCCTTCCCTACGACGGTTCACCTCCTCCAACCGTAGACCTTCCATGATGGTCCACCTCTCGTGACCGTTCGTCTCCTACTGGAACTTCTCCTACACAGCCGAAAAACCTTTTCATCTGTGTTTTTCACCTGGAAAATACCAGAACCTCACCTAAAACCACTAACAAACGATGGAAAGTTACCACAGTCCCCGAGAAACCTCTTAAACATCTCTGGAAAACTCCTAAGACACGTAGAAATGCTCACAGTTCACTTCCTGCCTCTTCTACCAAAAACTGCGGCAGCCGAAACCTCTTATGTTTCTTGGAAAACGCCTTGAAGAACTCTCCTTTCTCGCTCCTTTTCATGTAATTTCACCAAATTCTTGGCAAAGTCTGCATGCCGAAGGTCTTCCCTGCAAAACCGCCTGGAATCCCACTATTGGCCGAGAACCTTCCCTGCAAAACCGCCTGGAATCCCACTATTGGCCGAGAACCTTCCCTGCAAAACCTTTACCGGAGTCCCACTGCTTGTCGGAACTACAACTGACCACCCTCTCCTCACCGTTAAGAAAGTTTTTGCTTAAGTTTTTTACCCTTGGTGAAAAAGTGAGGCAAAACGAGATTTTACAACCTCATATAGACCACACTACCCTCAAATGCCCCTCACAAACTGGGAATTCTAGTCACATCCAAGGGAAGCCAAGTGACGATGAGCGGGGTCGGGCTTTGACTTGAGGCCCGAGGTAACTCTCATCGATCCATGCCCAGCGTCGGGTGAATTTCAAACAACCCTATCGCCACTTGACTTTGCGCCATGTGAATTTCAAGCAACCCAAGTGCCAGTTGACTTAGCACCGGGTGAATTTCAACCAACCTTAGCGCTAGTTGACTTAGCGCTTGGTGAATTTCAAACAACCCTATTGCCAGTTGACTTAGCGTCAGGTGTGTTTTCCAAACAACCCTAACACCGGTTGACTTAGTGTCAGGTATGTTACCAAACAACCCTAGCCTTGGTTAATTTTATGCTGGATGTGTTTCCAAACGACCCTAGCGCCAGTTAACTTAGTGCTGGCTTTCTTCAAACAATATCACGGTTCATTCACAGCGCCAGCTAAGTTTTTAACAACGCAACGCCGGTTGTGTTTTTGAGAACTCAGCGCCTGTTGAATACTCGTTAGAAACTACTAGCGCTACACCTAACGTCGACAATACTTATTGCAGTCAATTGTCACCTACTTCAGGTTGAAGTCTTGTGCGTCCTACCACTTATCCTTAGTGGGGTTGCACCCAAGCCATGACCTGTCATCCCCAGTGATGTTGCACCCAGGCTGCTGCACCCAAATTGTGGCCTATCATCTCTAATGGAGTCAGGAGCTATCCCTCATCCCCATAGGAGTCACACCCATACTGCAGCCCATTATCCCTAGTGAGGTTAGGGTCATTCTTACCTCTTCAATTCTCGATGGGTCTGTTTCACACCAAGCTAGCTTAACTCCAAGGAGTAAACTTGCCCCTAAGCTGTAGTGAAGTCCGCTTCTGCTGGCCATCCTTCATCAGGTCACCATTTCCATCTGAGCCCTCAATTTGTGAATGGTCTAAACTATTTTCTCCCCAAGGAGTTGGATTGCCATCCATAAACCTATTTCCTATGGAGCTCCACCAACATGACGATCCAAGACTCGATCTGTGCTGCACGACCCTAAACTGCTCGGATTTGGTGCAAACTATATGACCCTAAACTATAGCGGTGATCCGTGCTGCATGACCCTAAACTTCACAGCCTCGGTCCGTGCTGCACGACCTTAAACTGCCCGGCTTTGGTCCATACAATATGACCCTAAACTGTAGTGGCGGTCCATGCTGCATGACCCTAAAATGTATAGCCTTGGTCTGTGCTGCACGACCCTAAACTGCCCAGCTTTGGTCCAAATTATATGACCTTAAACTGTAGCGGTGGTTCGTGCTCATAAACTGCACAACCTCGATCCGTGCTACATGACCCTAAACTGCACAGTCTCGGTGCGTGTTGTACAACCCTAAACTGCCCGGGTTTGGTCCAAATTATATGACCTTAAACTGTAGTGACGGTCCATGCTGCATGACCCTAAACTGCACAGCCACGGTCTGTGCTGTATGACCCTAAACTGCACAGCCTCCGTCCATTCTGTACGACCCTAAACTGCCCCGCTTTGGTTCTAACTATATGACCTTAAACTGTAGCGGAGGTCTAGTTGACGACCTTAAACTGCACAGTCCTAGTTGTATGACTTTAAACTACATAATAATGGCCCAGTTGTACAACCTTAAATCATAGTGTACGTCCTAGCCGCATGACGATAAAAGGCTTAGCACCATGGTCCGAACTATATGACCTTAAACTGTAGGGGAGGTCTAGTTGCACGACCTTAAACTACACATTCCTAGTTGTACGTCTTTAAACTGCATAACCACGATCCAACTGTTTGACCTTAAACCATAGTGCACGTCCTGGCTGCATGACGATAAACTGCTTTGCATAGGTCCTGAAGGTATGACCTTTAAAAACTTGCCCCCACATACGCGCACACGCCTTTTACGTGCAGTTTCACTCATGCCTTCCCTAACCTACCTGTTAGTGTTCGCACGCCACTTTTATTACCTCCCCAGTGTGTCCATTCACGTCATCACCACACCTCATTCCTCAGTGAGTCTCACCCGCACTCATAAAACGGCGAACCGTCCCGCCATCCATTCTCGTTGCAAGTTAGTGAGTCACTATCGTCCACTCACATTTCATACGTCACAGGTAGCCTAATACCATTTCCCCAAGTGAGTCAAACCACTTCACTCCATGGCCTCCACAGACTGCCATTCATCACCACCACGGTCCAGCTGTATGACCTTAAACCATAGTGCACGTCCGGGCCACATGACGTTAAACTGTTTCGCACAGGTCGTGAAGGCATGACCTTAAACTCACCTTCACTAAAAAAATGATGATAAGATAATGGGCATGGTGTATATTTTAAGAAACGCTATGAGTAAAAATGATAGATGGGCATGATCACGAAACCATGAGTAAAAGAGTTCCGTGAATAAAAACCGGGCAAGGTGAAAACCCGAAAGGGCAACGTGAGTAAAAATGGATGAAAAGGGTGGACATAGCCAAAAGATTATGGGTAAAAGAGCCCCAAAATAAAAAGAAGATGGTGAAAACCTTCTCTACGGCGACACTTCTCAAATTCAAGTGAAAATCCGCACAGGACGCTTAGACTAATAAACAGGTTGATGCAACACTCGTCTCAATAGGCGACTTCAGCTCTCACTCAAAAGAAGAAAAATCCCTGGTATCATAGTACTAGGACTCCAAAAATATGAGCTTCAAGGAAAATATTCCAACAGCCTGAGCCCAGTTGCAAAAAGACTCGAAAGATAAAAGACTCACCGACAAGATAAGTCTCATGAGGAAGAACATTATTCCCACGAGGTCACAAACATACTCTAGAAATAAATACTCCCGAGGCAAGAAACTGACAAAGCTAGGGGAACCCTGCCAGAGACGTCAGCTCGCCTAGCCGTCACGACCATACCTTCAGGATCGGCTAATAGAACTTGCCCCTGATTAGACTAGGTAGACGAAATCTACAGCGGCACTCAAAATGTCAAAAGCAAACCTGGTATGCCAGCAAACAACGCCTACCAAAGTAAACAAACAAACCAAGACCAAATGGGAACAATGCCCTTCTACATGGCACTCAATTGCCAGACGCGCTTGATTCTGACTGATGAGGTCCCTACAAAATCCTCAGCTTCAGAATCACTAATAGTCCGTACGAGGGTGAGGACTTCGACAAAATCCCTCAAAAAAGTCTCTTCTCCCCATAAAGTCTCCACAGATGGACCCACGAATAATGCATCCCTACGTCTGAGCATCCTAATTACACCATTACATGAATCTCCTCGGCGTTCACGTGGTCTTGTGGCTAGGAAGAAAAAAAGTAAAAGTCGAAGGAAATTTTTCAAACGATTGTCCTTCTCTCTTCTCTTGAAGCACAACAATCAGCGGGGCAAGCTGTTTGAATATATTTTTCAGCACCTTGGTCCCTGATAGGAAGCAGGTCAATAAAGCCTACAAAATAGTGAAAATTCTTGACAATGTCAGAATTTCCCCAGAATTAGTCAGGATCGTCATCAGCACTTTAAAAGACTACCTACCAAGTTTCATCACAATCAGACATGTTTAAGGCAGTGAACACAAAGAAACAATTTCAACGAAATCGGTCTCTAACACCCTGAAATTGATCATGTAACTAGAGCCATACTTTTTGTGTGTCAAAATATTGTGGGAAAATAACCATTAGATCCGACACAGTCGAAAATCTTTATGGGTCAAGTTTCAGCTTAATCGGGCACTCCAAGACAAGGTTATGGGTGAAATACCAAAAAGGGGTATGCCGCACACTATTCCTGTGTGGCTACCTTGCACTAAAACACCATTAAAGGTGGTTGTTTTCACCGTCATGGGTAGTCATTTTTGGGGCCTATATCTAACTCGTTCCAAGTTGGACCGCTTCCAAATTGATGAGCATGTTCATCTCATCAAGACGAACAATTCGATATGTGGTACAACCTGTGACGACGCCCGAGCACAGAGAAAAACTCAATGAAAGTCATTGATACGTGAAAGAAGTTGCAGAAAATTTAGCAGCAGCATGCTCGTTCGGGCAGCCAGATCACGACGCTCGCACACCCGATCAGCACGAAACCAATTGCATTATGTGCATAAGGTCCGAGGCTATCTCTGGTCCTTACTGGGCTTGTGATGAATGGTTAGATTTCACACACGAAGGCGTCAAAGCTACTGTAAATTCCAGCCGTCGAATTTCAAGATTCTGGTAAAAAACTCAAGACAACAAAATCTTCATCTGGACACAAAATCGAGCTGCTGTTGTTGCAACATGATCGTGACCGCATGCTCAGTGTGATTCAATGAAGAAATCATGAAGAAACATCAAGGAACGAGCACACAATCGATCTAAAGTTTTCAAGATTAATCCAAGATTCAAGTCTCATGATCATGGCTCAAAAACATGTTTCATGGCTCGAAGTTGGTATCAAAATGCTTGCCATGCCGAGCCTTACAACAAAACAACAATATTTCGATCAAACGGGCATCAAAATGACCTCAGGTCAGCCACAGAAGATCACGCAAGTTCTCAGGTAGCAGCAGGGACTGTTCTGAAATTCCACACATTGTTAGGCAGGGGCAAAACAGTCATTTTGCACCCATTTTTAGAATTTCATTAAATTCAATTAAATTGTAATTATCTTCAATTCTAGGTAGTTTTTGGACGTACACCCATGTTTTAGCCCAATTCTATATAAACAGGCAATGCCTCATTGTACAAAGGACGGATTCATTCTTCTTAGATCAATCAATAAAATTCTGATTTTTTCTTGAGTTTGTGGGTATGTGTTGTAGAGAGAGAGAGGAGAGAGAAGAAAAAGGCCTTTACCTTTTGGGTAGGTAGCTTTCTCTCCCTCGTTTTCTCTCCTCCTCTTATTCTCTCTCTTCCCCTCTTTCTCATCTTTATCTTCTTCTCTCCTCCTCTCTTCTCATTTCTATCTATTTCTCTCTCTTCCTCTCTTCTCATCTCTATCTCTTTCTCTCTCTTCTTCTCGTCTCTATCTCTTGCTCTGTCCTCCTCTCTTCTTGTCTTTATCTCTTTCTCTGTCCTCCTCTCTTCACATCTCTATCCCTCTCCTCCTCTCTTCTCTGCTCTATCTCTTTTTTCTCTCCTCCTCTCTTCTCATCTCTATCTCTTCCTCTCTCTTCCTCTCTCTTCTTCTCGTCTCTATCCTTTTCTCACTCTTCTTCTCATCTCTATCTCCATCCGTCCTCTTCTAATGTAAACAACGAAGCTTAGCGTTGATTGGCTCTCTCTTTCTTCTGTCATAACCAGTGAAGCTTAGTGCCAGTTGGTTTTTTCTATTTTCCTCAATCAATCGATAAAGCCTAACACCAGTTGGCTTTCTCTCTCCTCTTCTGTCAGTCGGTGAAGCTTAACACTGATTGGTTTTCTCTCTCCTCTTTTGTCAATTAGGGAAGCCTAATGCTAACTGGTTTTCTCTCTCCCCTTTTATCAATAGATGAAGATTAGTGTCGATTGGTTTTCTCTCTCCTCTTTTGTCAATCGGTGAAGCCTAACGCCGACTGGTTTTCTCTCTCCTCTTTTGTCAGTCTGTTAAGCCTAGCACCGACATGATTTCTCTCTCCTATTCTGTCCTAGTTGGCGAAGCTTAGCACTGACTGCATCTCCTCGCTCTTTTCCTCTGTACAACATAGTTGGTGAAACTTAGCATGATTGCATTTTCTCTTTCTTCCTTCTAACACAGTCGGTAATGCTTCGCACTGACTGCGCCTTCCTTCTCTCTCTCTCTCCTTTATCCTCTCACCTTTCATACTCTTCTCTTCCTTTCTGCTCCCTCCTTCCTTCTTTCCCTTCTTTTCTTCTTATCCTTTACTCATAGCCTTAATTCTACTACTCCTTCGCTCGACTAAGAGGGATTGAGGTTAACCTCTCATGGTAGTCTTGTCGTCTAACCATAATGTTGTTGTATCAGGATTACTTAGCGCCCTTTATTGACACAACATACTAACCATCGTGCCTAGCTAATCGGTATTGGTAATGCCGTTTAGTAGTAATCTTGTGAGCCGGTCTTAGTTACCAAGCCCTTTTTGCTACCACGTCAGGCCAATTATTCTCCATCATAGTCACCACTCTAATCCTCTTGCTTAGTCGAATTCTTTTCTCCCCCATCTTTCTTCTCTTCTTCTTTTTGAATGCGCATGCTTGTGTATGTTCATCAAAGAGGAAAAAGGTGAGGTCTGGTCCACCTAGATTATAACCTTTGCCATATATGTGTGTGATTGTAGAAAATAAGAAGAATACAAGCCAAGGGAGGCGATTTCGAACCAATTTTATTACTGGGGGGCTTTCTTCATGATCTAAGAGGGCGCCCACGAGAGTTAGCCCGAGTAAGTCCTGAACCCACCTTAAATTCCTCTCTCACCGGTTGGTAACACCTGCCCCCGTTCTCGAACGAGTTTCCAGAGAGAGGGATCTAAAAAACACCCCGAGTCTTCCCTCTAATCTCGATATGTGTGTCGCCCGATCCCCAAAAGGATCAGAAGGGCGAGATCAAGGCACCTAACCACATATTCAGCAACATTATTGGTACATGGGAAATTCAATCTGATGGCTATTGACCTTAAAATATTCTCTGGTGAGCATAGTATGATTCCTATAGCTGACCTATATTCATTCCTTGCACCATCGAAGTATAGCTCCCAAATTGATTCCTCATTTGTGAAGAGGTTCTCATAAGAGAGATCCGTGTTGACAGGAGTGTTATCTGGCAGTACATGTTCAGCTAAGTGCTCAGCAATGGCTTTACCTTTGATCGATTTTTGAGCCACATATTCATTCTCGAACTCGCTCAATAGCATTCTTAACTTCGCCAAACGTCCGTTTAGGATTGGTCTCTCTAATAGGTACTTGAGTGGGTCTATTTTTGAGATGAGCTTGACTGAATGAGATAAGACATAGTGTCTTAACTTCTGCATGACCCACACAAGAGTCAAGTAATGCTTCTCCACATCTGTGTATTTTGCCTCATAGTCAACCATAGTCTTACTGATGTAGTTTATCGTTTGTTCGTTTCCATGGTCATCGTATTGTCCTAACATTGCCCCCATGGTCTTGTCTCTCACTAACATGTATAGGAACAGGGATTTGCCTGATCTAGGAGGACCAAGGATGGGAGGTTTGGTGAGGTACTCCTTGCTTTGATCAAACGCTTCTTGGCACTCATTATCCCATATGAATGGGGTATCTTTCTTGAGTAGTCTATTAAACGGTGCAGACTTGCCTGCTAGTTGAGATGAAAAACCTTATGGCTTGTATGCGACCTTGCAGCCCCACGAATTTCTATGATGTTTCGAGGAGAGGGTATTTCAGTGATGGCTCGTATTTTGGATGGGTCCACCTCAATGCCTCTTTGGCTTACTATAAAACCTAGTAATTTGCCGGATTCAACCCCAAAAGAACATTTTTACAGATTGAGTTTGAGTTGATGTTTCTAGAGCCTTTCGAAAATGGTTCTCAGGATGGTGAGATGATCAGGCCTGGTCTTCGACTTGACCAGAATGTCGTCGACATAGTCTTCCATGATGTTATGCATTAAGTTGTGGAAGATGCTAGTCATTGCCCGCTAATAAGTTTCCCCTGCATTTTTGAGGCCGAAGGGTATGACTTTGCAGTAGTAAGTTCCCCGTTGCGTTATGAACGAAGTCTTGGTCTTGTCTTCTTCTGCCATGAAGATCTGGTTGTAACCTAAGAAGTCGTTCATGAATGACAACATCTCGTACCCCGCAGTGTTGTCGATCAAGGAATCTATGTTTGGTAATGGAAAATTATCCTTTGAGCATGCCTTGTTAAGGTCTTTGTAGTCTACACACAATCGGATCCTCCCATCTTTCTTGGGTACGACCACTATGTTGACCAGCCATTCTGAGAGTCGACGGGGGTAATGAACTTCACTTTGAGCTGCTTGTCAATTTCTTCTTTAATTTTGAGCTCAAGGTGGGTCTTCTGACATTGGAGTATCTACCTTACAGGCTTGGCCCCTTCATTGAATATTAGGTGATGTAGCACCAATGTGTGATCTAGCCCTTCAGACGAAGACATAGCAATATTCCTTAAGAAAGGAAATCATATTTTCCCACTCCTCAGAAGATAGGGAGGTTCCAATCTTAGTTAACCTTGGGTCCTTCTCAGTTCCTAGGTTTATGTTGATCGTCTCTTCGATGAAAGCCAGTGGTCACTATCGAACCTCTTCTTGAATTGCTCAACATGGGAAGTGAGTTCCTCTAGTTGAGGGATTTCTTCAAACTCTTGGCTCTCTTGATCTTTGTCTTAGTCATCCAATTCGTCGTCTTGGGTATTGTGCACTGTTATCAGGCTATCTTGAGTGTTCGCCATTTTTTAAAATTCTTTTTCATTATTATTAGTTTTATAATGTTTTCATTTTTCAACGGTTTTTGAAATAACAAAAGAGGTGTCCCTTATGGGACTCGCGAGAGAAATGTTGGGTACTGGACGTGTAGGGTGGTTAGATGGCCATCATGTGCCTATCTAGTTTTTGGCACCGGGACTTGAAGGTGCCGCTGGTATGCTTCCAGCGACTCTCGAGATAGGGGAGTAATCGACCAATTTTGTTCCTGGGTTAGAATTGGTGGATGAACACGCTTGGTTGTGTTAGAGTCGATTGTGCATACCTTCAAATCTAGGTCAGCAAAAAGGTCTTCAATTCCCAGTTCTTGTGATGTTGAGATTTGAAAGAAGAGTTATTCCCCATTGGGGATTCAAGGATCACCTTAGGCTGTTTTGAAGGACGGACATCAAGAGGATTGAGGCTTTGAATGCCTCCAGATACAAAGTTTGGATAGCTTGAAGGCTTCATCTGGCTTTGCAATAAGGTGAGAGAACACCCGAGAGCTCTTCGATCTTCGTTTTCACTTTTGGCTTTGAATGATTCAAAAATTGCCTCCATTACGCCTTGCCCTTGACTACCCAAGCATGTGCCAAGCTTCGAGGGACCCGCAACCGTATCGATGTTGACAATGGATAATGTCATCCCTCGATACAGAAGTTTACAAAATTTGAGAAACAGGGTCGCCAGCCTCTAGGTGTAAGGTGGCACAATCGACTTGCTCAAAAGAAGTGAGCAGGATTTCTCTGAGCTCAACTCCTACAGCTAGCTTCCCATTATGTATACTAGGATTGAGAAAACCAGGGGGTTCAGCACATACCTTTGCGACACCGTTTTTAGTTCGAAATTTGAGGAATTGATAGAGTGTAAAGGTGACCACGAGGTTTTCATGCCGCCACGGTCTTCCTAACAGCATGTGGAAAGAAGGTTTCATGTACACGACATAAAACTTTATCACTTAAACGGTAGGGCCAATCTTGAGTGTGAGAGGCAGTATGCCTTTAGCTTAACTTTTGGTTTCGTCATATGCAGCTATAGTTAGTTGACATGGCTCAAAGTCATCTGAGCTTTTGCCTATCTGCTTCACTGTTTTCATAGGGCATATGTTTAAGGATGCCCCATTATCAACAAGCACTCTTTGTATATTATATCCTTGCATGAAGACGATGATGTGTAGAGGTTGGACGTGAAATCGGTTGAAGCTGGTTGGGATGTCATCTTTTGTGAACAGGATTGGTGTTGGTGCTATCAGCTGGTTGATCATTCCGCACAACTCATCCGGCTGTGTGTTGCTCGAGATGTGTGTCTTAGCAAGGACCTTCTTGATTTGGGCTCTATGTGATGGTGAATTGGGGAGTAGCTCTAAGATGGAGATTTGAGCGTGGATATTCTCGAGATGAACTGGTAGATCATAGGTCGTTGTAGATCCGTGAATTTTCTTGTTCGGCTTGTGATCTACAACCCCCACTAGTTGTTTAACGTATTTCCCATTCTTTCATCAAGAGAATCGGCCATCAATTGATTGAGTTTGAACACTCGGCCTCTTCGGGTTAAGGATTCGACCGCGCCAGCCTGAAGCTCGATAGGGTCAGCCTTAGCAAGAGTAATGGGAGACTTTGGGGTGTTGGCCCCTTGTTTGGAAGATGACGCCTTCTCATTGATCCTGACCATATCAATCTCTAGTGTGTCATCTTCGTCATATTGGTCCCATTTGAGAAGGTTATCGAGGTTTGGAGATGAAGGGCTTCCTCTTAAGAGGCTCAAAAGATCTTCTTTGGGTTCTTAAAAGTGATGATCACAAGCCAATATGAACTGACTGGGATCCTCTTCTTCATCTCCACACTAAATCATGTGAATGACAACGTTCTCTTTCGAGTTGTCTTGATATCCCAAATTTTCGATCATTGTGACCATATTTTTAGGGAGAGGATTTGTGAAGATACTCATTTTTTTATTAGGCTCTTCGACAGGTTGGTTTCCAGGTGCGACAATGATGTCCCCCTATTTATTAACCCTTGAATCACCCATTTCAAATATATGCAGATTTGAGTATCATGAACATGGTTTTGATGCCATTTGCACCACCTGCTCTTATCCGTGACTTGAAATTGTGGTTCAGATGGTGGTGGGAGATAAACCATATTCTTAGCCAAGAGTAATTCCAATACCTTTTCTAATGGGTCTTTAAGAGGGATGAAATTATCCTTTCACCTTTGGTTATTATTTTGAGCATTGACTCTAAGCTGACCTTTTCAGTTTTGATTCTGATTGTTGCATTGTGTAGATGAACCTTGGGCCGATCCGTTAACGATGATCTCATTAACCAGACAAGAAGCATTCCCCTTGTTTTTGTTCTTATTTTAGGGAGTTGTTATCGGCTTGTTGTCGGGCTTGGTGCTGAGGGGTGTCCCTCTGGCCCTTTCATGTCCTGCCAGCCACTCGATCATGGAGTCGAAAGAGTGGAGGATAAGACCTTGGCTGAAGAAGGTCCTATACTCAGGAGCAGTGTTCTCTAAGACTATGGAGATCTTGGCTGGGTCTGTAAGTGGACATTCTATGACCTGCATTGCCGCCTCGTGGAATCGATTGATGAAATCCTTGAAGGATTTTCTTGGGTTTTTGTTTTGTTGCACGAAATCGACCTACGAAACCTGCGGTAGTGAGAGACGAATAGGTTGAACATTTCGTCTGGAGTGATGTGTGGTCGAGTGGACATTGTTCTCCGATGCCAGTTCAAGGCCTCACTTGTCAATGTTTGTAAAAAGATGGCCTTTAGTTGGTTAGTCATGTCTCGCAAAGCTCGAACTGAGAGGAGGTACGCGTTGACGTGAGTATCTAGATCGCTCTTCCCATTCACCATGTTTCTAAATTCTGGGGCAACAAATCCCAGGGGAAGGTCTTCCATGCTTCCAAAGGTCTCATGAACATAGTCTTTTGCGGGTAAAATTGCATGCATTCCAATTCTTACAAGCATATACTGCATTGCTTTTAAGGTGCCTTCTTGTTGAGTATTTGACATGGCAGTAGGCCCACGGGTTGGTGGGTTCCCAAGCGTAGACTGATAAGTTGAAACTTGGGTTATATGTTGGCCTGCATGATCCCGAGATTCATGAGCCGCAGTCACCGGGGTGGTTTGATACATTGGTGCCTGAAGGGCGTACTGACCCATAGGTGTCGCCATCGGTTGTAGAAATTGCACGGTTTGTTGAACCGGATGAACCAGAGGGACCGATTGAAGAATCAGCTGACTCGGTTGTACAAAGGGTTGAGCTATTCCACTAACTTGGTTTGGGATCGACCAGTAAGCTGGGGCATGAACAATGTAACTTGGGTCAACTAGACTTTTGCGGGCATCTTGGACACCTATCTCGCTTAAGGGTCGATTTGAGTCGACACCTTTGCTTCGTACAATATTCAAGACTTCATGAGTTGTATTTTGATGGCTCGAGGTTGGGTTAGATCCCCTAGACCTAGGTGGGTCTTTGTTTTAAGATCGCTGCACCTCAAAGTTATCTTGGTTCGAGTTACGGCAATTGGCTTTAGATGTTGCATGAATTTCTTCCCTCACTCAACTTCTACTTTGGTTGCCTAAAATCCCCTGTAGCACGATGCTTAGTCGGACTCCCTGACTATTTAAGGTTTTTCGGGCGAAGCCGGCTTTTCAGGCCATACAGATCTCAGGATTAGGAGTGGATGCTTGGGACCTTGCCTCTAATTGAAGACTTGGGCATTGGATAATGGATTGTCTTGAGGTCTGTCGATAACTCCAAGGGATTGCAGCATACTGGTCCCTAGGTTTGGGGAGGTTAGGCTTAGAGTCGGCCTTGGAGCAGTCATCATGGTCGCCTTGAGTGACTGACATGATGATTGCTTTTGGCTGGGTTTTAAAATTTAGACTTAGGTAAGATCTAAACTCAACAACTTAGGGCAAACCTAGCCTGACACTAGGGGCAAAAACCTTAGCTAATATCAAGGCTAAGACTAGACTGGAACCTAGACTTACTAGATGCAATGGATTTAGTTTAAGACCCTGAACTTGTGTAAGCCTAGTCTAGCTCTAGAGGCAACTCTTAAGCTTAGACCTATGCTTTAACTTAAACTAAGATCTAAACTAGATGGTGCACGAGTCTCGGCTCAGACCAAGAAGTGGTCTAGGTTTGGAGGGGTAAGCAACCCTATTGTAATTTTTTTTTTCTTTTTTTAATTTTATGAAACACAGTTAAAATAAGCATGGTGAAAGCATGGAAAATATGATTTCAGTCAAAATTAACAAACTAAAATAAAATCAAAAGGGAAGAAACATAACAGATCTATCTGAAGCAAAATATATTTTTATATTTTTTATAATTTTATTTTAGGTAAAAAATTTGTCAACAGGGATCCAAAAGTCGCTAGAATGGTCCTGTGGGGTCCCAGAATATTTTTGTGACACTTGCAGTAGGGCGGCAAGAGTGGTGTCGCCCAGGCGACACTAGTGGTGTCGCCCTTGCAGGGTGGGGGACACAGCTGATGTTGCCCAAATAATAATAATTATTTTTATTATTTTTATTTTTTATCTTGTTAATATTGATGAAATAAGACTAATTTAAACTCGGAAGAAGCATGAAATAAAACTATTTTTTATGAAATAAATTAAAATAAAGTAAAATTGAAAACCCAGATTGAACGGAAAAATATTTGTATTGTATTTTTAAAAATTTTATTTTGGTCTGTAGTTTTTTTGTAGTCACAAAAGAGTCCCTAGAATAGATCCACAAATCTCTAGAGGTTTCTGACACCTTTGAATTTGAGCAACACTGGGAGCGTCAGCCAAAAAAACCAGGGTTTCGGAGCACTGAAACCTTGTATTCTGGTCACAACTGACTTTTGGGACTTTTTGTGACTAAAAACAGTGAAAAAAAGTAAATAAAAATTGTATTTTGAAGCTTAGATCAAGCTCGAAATAGCCCCACGGTGGGGGCTAAACTATTTACGATGAAAATTTGATAGATATTCCGATGAATATCTCTCAAATTTTAATATCTTAAACTAATTAAAAAGATGTAAATAAAGTGGTAGAGATAGTGGGACAGATCGAATTCAGATCTAAGGTCAGATTTGTCAGGAAACGAGAAGATCTACTCTCAGATCTGTGGCAGAGCCAGCATGATCCAGAGTATTAAAATATGATTTTTAAGACAAGTTAACAGATCAAAAATAAATAAAAGAAGAAAAATAGTAAAAAGAAGGAGAAAAAGAGAGGAAGAAATAATACCAAATCGGGCCGGATGGCCTGAGATTCCCAAGCCTTCGAGGGCTTGTCCGCATCATAACCGCTCCTCTTTGCCTCGCTGATTTGGATGTTGACCAACAGATCTCTGGTGTAAAGGGTTAGATATAGTGTTTTTGTGCCCTAATTTTAGTTTTGATCTAGGTTTTGGTGCCCTAGGTCCAGGTTTTCTCAGTCTTGGGGGTTAGGACTTCAGGAGGCTAAGGTTTCTATATTCTCTAGGGTTTTCATTCTAGAGATTTTTCTAAATTCTGGCCCGCGGCGCGACAGTTGGTCTCACAAGCATTAAATTGTCATTTGCTATATCTTTTTATCCATAGGTCAGATTCAGGCGATTCTTATACCATTGGAAAGTGCTTGGGCTCTACTTCAAATTTGGATAGGATTTGGGTAGTTTTAAGGTAATTTAAATTGTGTTTATTATGATAATGAGGTCCTAAGGTTTAAAAAAACCATAGAATTTGCCAGATTTAAAATGGGGTGTCTACACTTCTTTGTTGGTAACAGTTCAGCGCTTGGCCTGCTATTATGATCGATGTTCCAACACCCTTAAGGCATTGCTGGAGACCTGGAGTCATGTTTGCAACACATGGCTCCTTGGGCCTGGGGAGGCAGAAATCTCCTTATTGGATCTTCACTTCATCGGTGGCCTTCCACTGATCGGAGTAATGTATGGCGAGTTTGCGCCGCACAACTCAGTAATCTTTGGTGATGCTCACCTAGGAGAAGAAGAACCGCCCACTACTCTTCGAAACTCTTTGAGATTTATCATCAGCTTTATTCCAAGGCTAGCAAAGGTCGGGTGACCTTCACCGAATGGGTGAAATTCTTTTGTGAGGATTACCTTGAGGAGGGTGGTCAAGATGCTTCAAGAAATAAGGGAAAGGCAGTTGTGAAGAGGACGCCTCCAATTTACCAACCTGAGACCGGTGATGACTGCGCCTTCTGAGTCCCATATTTTGCCCTATTTCTATCCAAGTGCATTATTTCTGGAGGGGCAGATGACATCCGTCTAGGCATATTCTATGTGTCTTGCGACATGAAGAGGGAAAACATGAGAGCCATCTCTAGAGGAAAACCCTATAAAGGCAAAGAGGGGGGCAATGGCCTTGTCGGAGGTGAAGCTCTCCCAGGGGACTTCAAGACACCATTCCCCATCCATTATGTATACGAGTGGTTAGGAGCTTATTTCCCTGCTACTTATGTCAGAAGTCCAGGTACAGGGGAGAAGATATGCCCCTTCTTGATGAGAATTGCCGGGCAGAAGGCTATCTTTCACAGCCCGAGGGAGCCTCGTAACTTGTTTGGGATTGAGTTCTCCCACATGCGTTGGATCGCCTTTCCAGTTAGAGGCTTTATTGACCGCGCATTCATTGATGAGCTGGGCAAGGAGCTGGATGGTGCTTCCACAATCATAAAGGAGCTCAAGTTTATTTTGAGCGTTCGAGGCAGGGTTTTGACCTATCGAACCCCACGCAGTGCCAGACTCAAAGGGGTCACGACCCTGCCCCCCGACCCCTGTCGTCCCAAACCGGAGGGCGATAGAGTGCGGGATCGCGACCAGAGGTCGTGTATGTCACTCAGGTGGGAGTGGCCTCAACATGTGTTAAAAGTGCAAAATCAAAGCAAAACCACGAGAAGAAAATAAATACATCCCATCCAGCACAAAAAACTGAATAAATTAAAACCATTAGCTTCATTCCATTCCAAAAGTATTTACAATAAAGTTTCAGGCTTACGAACCAACATTCATCTCAAAACATTACATGTAGCAGTTCCACCAAACACCTACAAAGACAAAAAGAGATCCCAAAATGGTCTGGACTCCGCACACCTGCTATCAAACCTTAATCGAGATGATTATTTCATCAGACATCAGAATAAGGTTTATCCTTTTGAAAATGAATGGGTTCCTGCACTACTCTGACTATTGCTAGAACAAAAAATGATTGAGCTGCCTGATGTCAAGTTTCCTTATCAAGCAGGTCATAGTACGCACGCGAGATATTGTGCTTATCATCAAATGGTAAATCATTCCACAGAAGAATGCTACACACTTAAAGATCTCATCGAGGCTTTGATCCAAAAGGGTCAGATCAAGCTCAAAGAACTCAAAAAGGCATGAGGGGCAGCAAAAGCATCCCACGCAGCAACAGTTCAGGGTGAAGATGAGGCACCTAGCATCCTCCAAGCCTTGTTTTCCATGATACTTCAAGAAGGCCTCATCACGCTGAAACCTGCAAGACAACCCAAACACCGGACTCAAGGAGCCGAGGGTCTTTGGTGCCCATATCATCAGATTTCAAGGCATGACCTGAGCGAATGCTCTGACTTCCACAAGCTATTAGTGAAGAAAATGTAGAGAGGCCAAGAAGTTAGTGACGTCCCAGACAGACATCCCCAAACCTCTCCTCCACTGTTACAAGAGGACCCCATGACTCAAGACCTTGGAAATGATAATTCGGATCCCCTTCTAGCCCTATTTGAGACAATACTCCAGAAAGGACTCATCACTGCGAGGCAGCCCAAGCACCTCACTCAAGGGACCGAGAACCACTGGTGTCCATACCATTAGATATGGGGCCATGACCTGAACAAATGTTATGGGTTTGAAGCTATGGTTGCGGAAAAGGTATAGGGTAGGTCACATAGCCTATGCTGAACACCCACAAGTCAATACTTCTACTCAAGAGAGTGTCCAAGTATAAGACACCCATGATGAAGCCTTTGACCTCCCTTAACCCTCCACTTACCAATCATGGAAAGTCCATCACGGGCTGAGCAGGCTCAAGTCTTTAAAGCGAGAAGCGATTCGTCAAGCTAGGGCTGTTCACAAACCTAGAAAGACGGACCAAGCACCTTCAAAGGTGACTAGAAGAAGACGAGCACCAAGAGCTGCTCACCGAAAGAACAAGGTTCCTCAGCCACCTGTCGAGCCAAAATTCCTCAGGCCTCTTCCTCCGTTGCCGACTTTGAAAGACTTCATCCCGGTCGCCACCGACCTCATTCCTTCGTCTCATCAAGAGGATACCCTTAAGTCATCTCTTACTCGGAGCATGTCCAATGAGGGTGATGATGTTAAAAGCACTCCCCAATGGTTTAAGAAAGGGAAAGACCTAAAAGACTCCCTGCATATGTTTAACTCTGGTGATAGCGTAAAAAGCTTCTCAGGGGTCCAATGAGGGGAATGACCTTAGTGTATGGACATTGTAGGGGCTATTGAACCTCCTTCAGCAATGGGTCATGTCTTTATTCTAGCTGCAACAAATTATTTCTCCAAATGGGCTGAAGGGTCCCCCTTAAGCAAGTTCCTAGGACCACAATAGCAAATTGTTTTCGACATCACATCATATACCTGTTCGGAGTGCCAGATCAGATTATATCTGACAATGGCCCTCAGTTCAGAAGTCATCACATTGATCACTTGGTTAAGCAGATCGGTTGCAAGTGGAAGTACCCAACTATCTACCACCCTCGAGCCAACGGATTAGCTGAGGCTTGCAATAAGATCCTATTGGTGTTTTGAGGAAGTCAGTATAAAAAACAATGAAAAATTGGCATGAGAAACTTTCAGAAGCCTTGTGGGCCTATCGTACTACCACGCGAAATGCCACTGATTCCACTCTTTATTCTCTAGTCTATGGAGGAGAAGTAGTTTTGCCTCTAGAGATTCAACTCCCTTCACTGCGTGTCGCTATACATCAAGGACTAACCGAAGATGAGAGGGTCAAGCTCCGTTACCAAGAACTGGATGCACTCGATGAAAAGATATTAGAATCTCAACAGAACCTCACGCTACACCAGGGGAGAATGAAGAGGGCCTTTGACAAGTCAGTCAAAGTTCGCTCATTCACTCGTGCGGATCTGGTTCTAGCCATCAAAAGGCCGATTGTTATGCACGGGCAACGCAAAGGGATGTTTGAACCTATGTGGGAAGGTCCCTTCATAGTCAAGAAAGACTTGCCAAATGGGGCTTACATACTGGCACATCCTGATGGAGAGGAAGCAATGCCCCCTATCAATGGGCGATATCTAAAGAAGTATTATCCATGATACATGCTCAAAGAGACTCAAACAAGAAGAAGTTAAAAAGACGGTAAAAAGAACAGAAGCGAGACAGTTCAAACAACGTTAATTCTTTTTATTACATTAGAAAGAGTTACAAGCCAAAAAGCCTAGTACTAGGGAGGTTACAAATCTTTTACATCTAAGGAAAAGAGAATGTTTACACCAAAGCATTGCTCTTGCATCTGAGGAAAAGAAGATAGTTGACCCCTAACGTCACTCTTGCATCTAAGGAAAAGAGGACGGTTACAGGCCAAAATCGTCTTCACAATAGAAGAAGGTGGAAGTGCTTTGATGCGGTATACTAGACATACAAAGCAAACTTCTATGGCAAGGAGCTGGCCCAAGATGGAGATCATACCATGTTCATAGTGAGTGCCCTTCCACATAACAACTTGGACTTCACTGTTGTGTGGGAAGACTTGGCTTTCAACAGGCATCATAAGCCCGACCTTACTATTGGCCATCACCCTTTGCCTACATAAGTCATTGCCGTGAGTGACAATCACCGTGCACAATTCTTAACCTAGCATAACCACAGTCGGAAGCAACTTACTGCTGTTCATGAAAAGATCGTCAAGTGAACAACCACCGCCACACATGAGAAACACTGTATGCATCATGTCGCTAGCCATGCACGATTGAGGCATTGATAAGCGCCACGTGAGGCTAGCATTGTTTGTGTCTCTAAAGCCTAACATCGGCCGTGACCCAGACGGTAACGCGACTGCGTTGGACAAAGGGGTACTGCCGACCGAGACTAATGATGGCTGTGTTCACTGTCGTCGCACGTGTTCACTCGTGACGGTGACCTTTCACCTTCCCGAGACTCTTCGCAATCACTCGTCTCCCCGGCGACTGTGCACTTTCCCGAGACTCCTCATGTTCCTGCGATGACTCGAATCCCCGGTAGCCCTTCGGCTCCCTGCTCGTTGGAAACCAACTGTGACAACTGCTCCACTACTTCCCAACACTGGAAAACACTTCCGCTCACTGTTGCTACTCTCCCACTACTCCTCGGTGACGGAAAACCACTGGGAAGCCATCGGAAGTTCATGAAAATGACTGGCAACCCTCTCTTGTCTCTTTCCCCACCATCCGGGGACAAAGAACCTCCACCGGAATACCTCTGCAACCCACTAGTGTTCTCCCTTCTCCACCTGAACCTTCTATTCCTTCAATGAAAACCTCGGTGCTCCCCAGAAAACTTACGAACACTCTGTCGAAATTGCTAGACTTGTCGGAATACCTGCATACATGCTGAAAGTTCTTTCCGGAAGCCTCTTCTCTCTCACTATTAAACTCTCATTGTTTTACCTTTGGTAAAAGTGTAAAAATGGGGTCTTCCCCCTTTTTTATAGAAGATGGTTCCCCAAGGTGCCCCTCACATTGTGAGAATATCAAACAAGTGCCGGAAGGCCAAGTGGTAATGGGCTCGCACCTAAGGGCCAAAACAGAGGCTTACCACTGACCGCGCAATGTCGAGCATCAATCTTCAGATGGGTTGGACTGGGTCGGGCTCAGACCCGAGGCCCTAGTAGAGGCTTATCGCTGCTGGTCACTAACGCCATGTGCAACCAACGCTGCGTATATTATCGTCTTGCACGCCAGTACTGCTGCCACCTGTGACCACTCCCGTGCATGCCAATGCCGCTTGTGCTAGAGCTATGAGCTCCAATGACTATCACCGTGTATGTTGCTGTTGTCCGTGGCTAGCACCGCGCATGTCTAAATTTCATCATCACTGTGGGTATTCTACCACTATCCATAGTGGAGTTGCATCAAAACCATAGCCTCTGTCATCCCCAGTGGAATTGCATCCAGGTAGTTCCACCCAGGCCACGACCGGTCACCCCCAATGGAGTCAGAGCAGGCCACTGTCCCTCATCCCCAGTAGGAACTACACTTATACTGCAGCCCGTTCATCCCCAGCGGAGTTAAGGTCATGCTTATCAGTTCAATCCCCTTGGGTCAGTCTCGCACTAAGCTCTCTTATCCCTAGGATTCGGGCTACCTTCCATGAGCCTATTCCCCATGGAGTTTCATCATTCACCTTAGGGATTCATACTTGTCCCCTAACCCTCCGTGAAGTCTACTTCCCATCTAAAACCCCTGCCATCATTTTACCCCTAAGGAGTCAAATTACTATCCACAGATCTATTCTCCAAGGGACTTCACCTACTAAGAGAACCATACAATGGTCAGAGCTACATGACCTTAAACTGCACAGTCATGGTCTTGATGAATGACCCTAAACTGCATGGTCCAAACTATATGACCTTAAACTACACACCCTCGGTCCAGGTGCATGACCCTAAACTATATGGTCCGAACTATATGACCTTAAACTATAACAGGGGTCTAGTTGCACGACCTTAAACTGCGTGATCCTAGTTGCATGACTTTAAAACTGCATAACCATGGTCCAAGCTATATGACCTTAAACCATAGTGCACGTCCTGGCTGCATGGCGTTAAAAGGCTTAGCACCATGGTCCAAACTATAAGACCTTAAACTATAGAGGACGTCTAGTTGCATGACCCTAAATTGCATGGTTCTAGCTGCATGACTTTAAACTGCATACCACGGTCTAGCTATATGACCCTAAACCATAGTGCATGTCCTGACCACATGACGTTAAACTGATTTGCACAGGTCCAGGAGGCATGACTTTAAATTCACCTCCACACACGCACGTACCCTTTATATTCATTTTCACGCACGTCTTCCCTAACTGACCCGTTCGTGTATGCGCACCACCTTCATTACCTCCCCAGCGAGTCCATATCGCTTCACTATCATCCATCATTCCCCAGTGAGTCTCACCCGTGCTCACAAAAGGGCGAGCCATTCCAGCATCCATACTCATCGTAAGCTAGTGGGTCACCACTTTTCACCTTCCATTCATACATCTTCCACTTTTCTGTGGTAGCCTCGTGCCATCTCCCCAAAGTGAGCCAAAACCACCACCATACTCACTCCATGGCCTCAACAGACTGCCATCCATCTCCACTATGGTACAACTATATGACCTTAAACTGTAGCCCACGTCCTGACCGCATGATATTAAAAGGCTTCACACAGGTCCCGAAGGCATGACCTTAAACACGCCTTCATAAAAAATATCTCTTCTCATACTCTTTCTTCTTTTCTTTCTCTCTCCTCTTTCACATATGGCGAAAGCCTATTGCCGTCTATATCATTCTTTCTGCCTTTCTTATTCTTTCCTTCCCTCTCTGTAGTCCCTCACATGATGATTTCCTCTATGTGAACCCTTGGGTCTACCTCCCTCTCTTTTATGTGGTAATCCCGGCCTCCATCTTCCCTTTTCTTTTTTCTTTTTTTTTCTTTTGCACCTTGCCACACCCTTTATTTAGTGCACCTTTGTGGTGACTTCCTTCTCTCTTAGGTCTTGTCGTCCTTTGCTCATTTCCTTACCAAAAGCCATCCGTGCGCCACTTTCCTAACCCTATCGTGGCGTGAACCCTTATTTTTCCTCTGGCCGCGCCAAAGTATCTTCCCTCTAACCTATCTTTCCCCTGTCGCCGTACCCCCCCCCTTTCCTAACCCTATCACCATCTCGCGCACTCCGCCTCCTCCCTCATCGTCGTGCCCACTCATCTTTACTCGTTGCCGTATCATTGCCGTATGCACTCATCTCTTTCATCGCAGGGCGCACTCCTCCTCCCCCAATGCCGTCTGCCACGACCTTCCTCTGCCACCACCAGCCTCTCAAATCCACTCCAATCACGCAGCCGCTCTCTTCCCTTGATTCTCGCCAAACTCCCTTCCTTCTTCCCGTACCTAGAATTCAGGTTGCCGCCATCTCTCTAATCTATCACCAGCCGGTCCCCTATCTTATCCTCTATCATTAGCCGTCCTTTCCTCCAACCAGTCCTCTTTCTTCTGACCAGCAAACTCCGCCCCTCTCAATCGCAGCAAATCAACCAAACTCCGCCTCTCCCATTTCGTCTGTTCTCCTAAACCAGGTGACATCTTAGCTGTTACCACCGCTCCTTCCTTCTAGTTCCCTACTACCTATTACCACTCAGCAGTCACCTCTGCCGAATCCTCATCTTCCCATCTCCACCTTTCTCTGCTGCCCCCAACTGTCTCAGACCCTTCTCCTTGCTACTCAATCTCTCTGCAACCGGCTGCCACCATCATCTCTCCACTCCAACAACCATCTGCAACTTCCTCCACCTTGTTGCTCCACCACTTCCATTTCCTCCACCCTGCTGCAGCCGCCTATCACTCCCTCAATCACCCATGACTCAGCACCAGCCAGCTGCTGCTCCCTCTTTCTAAAGTCCCTGTTTCTCTCCTCTTCTCACGACATTCCCAGCAGCCATCTCCCATCCTCCTTGTCTCTTCCGTCCTCTATCCCAGGAATCAGATGGTACCCCCCTTTCTTTTATTTTATTTTTTAGGTCTGCTTATCCTCACCCAACGCTCAACAACTCACTCTCCCTTAACTTACCTATTCGTTTGTCTTTTTCATTAAAATATTCTCTCTCTCTCTCTCTTAACTAACTAATTCATAGGTTTATTTTATTAAAACCTCCTCTCTCTCTTAGCTAATTTTATAGGTTATGAACATCCTTCTCTCTCTCAACCCGTTTAAGTTTTTATTACCTCATCCACTTCATCTATTTTACCTTCATCCTATTCTTTTTACTTCATTCATTATTTTCCCTTACCTTATTTTGTTTTATTTACTTCATTTATCTTATTATTTTATTTACCTCTTTATTCCATCTTATTTCATTTACTTTATTTATTTTATTTCATTCTCCTCTTTTATTTTATTTTACTTCATTTTATTTTAATCACGTCATCCTGTTTTATTTTCTTCTATCCCTTTTATTTTATTTTACTTCATTTCATTTATTTCACTTCATTTCATTCCATTTTAATCCTAATTCTATTTTCTAATTTTATTTTATTTTTTATTTTAATTCATCTCTCTCATTTTTATTTCATCATGTAACAAGGTGGGGACCTTGCCTCACTTGTCGGTGCTTCTAATGTACGTGTGTGTTTGCAAAAAATGAGAAACAGGTAAAGGGATGTGATTCCAAACCGGCCATAGGCTAGGGGGCTTTCCAACGTGATCTAAGAGGGCGCCCATGCGAGCCAGCCCGAGCATGTCACGGACCCACGTGAGGTAAGTCCTGCCTCACGACCCAAATTCCTTTCTCACTAGTTGGACACTTGCCTTGTTCTGTGAACAAGGTTCTCGAGAGAGCGATCTCAAGTCCCAGGTCTTTCGAACCAGAGACACGTGTCACCCGATCACCTAGATCCGGAGAGGTGAGATCGAGGCACCTAACCAACTGTATCTTTCAAAAAGTCAGTGGGAGTGATATGGTATTTATTTTTTCATATGTGGATGATATGCTAATTGTTAGTAGCTCGATTGCCCTAATAGTAGAGAAAAAAAACTCTCCTTGCACAACATTTCGATATTAAAGATCTTGGAGAAGATTCATATGTATTGGGCATCAAGAAAATAAGAAACAGAAGAGATAAAACTATCCAACTTTCTTAAGCAACCTACTACAAGAGGATACTGGAAAAGTTTGAATGAATGTGTAAGCCCATGTCTACCCAATAGAAAAAAAGACGAAGCTCAGTAATAAAATGAGTCCTACCAAAGTTATGGATATAGAAGCCATAGAGAGAGTGCCTTATAGGAGCGCAGTTGGGTCCCTTATGTATGTGATGACGGGAACAAGGCCAGACATGTCTTTCGTCATGAGCTTGGTCAGTCGATTCCAAAGCAATCCTGGAGAGGAGCATTGGACAGCAGTCAAGAGAATCATCAGATATTTAAAAAGGACCATGAACTATGCGCTTACATACAAAGGAGGAACTGAAATAGCAATAGAAGGATATTTAGATGCAAGCTATCTCGTGGATCTAGATGATGCGAAGTTTACATCTGGATATGTGTTTATGCTTGAAAGGGTACAGTTTTTTGGAAGTCAAAAAAATAAGATATAGTGACGTTATCCACCATGAAAGCTGAATATGTGGCATGCTGTCTAGCTGCCAAGGAGGCCATATGGATTAAAAAGTTTCTTAATCATTTCAGCTTTCATCTCGTATGTTGTTGGTAGTGCGGATTTTATGTGACAATACGATGGCAATTTGCGTTTCTAAGGAACTTCGTTTTCACAAGAACTCCAAACACATTAAGCGACATTTCTATCACCTGAGGAATGAGATGAGATTAAGAGAGATCGAGATTATCTACAAATCCATAGATCTGATGATTGCAGATCCTTTGACTAAGGGGGTTGCCCCTAATGTTTTTGTAAGACATGTGAAAGAGATGAGGAAGAGAGAAAGTGATGAAGAGAGAATATAAAGTCTTCAAACTCCAAGTGAGAGATGTTTGGGTTTATTTTGCCCTTAAAGGCCTTATGAGTGACTGTAATAAAATATTTGATATAGTGGAATATGAACTCAGTGGGAGTGTGGTCCCTCGTGTACCATACTATGCAAATAATGTTTGCAAATATCGATCTGTGCTTGACGGTCTAGGTCAGTCGGTTGAGAAAAATCCATGCTATTTGGGTATAGAATATAAACCGATAAAGGTTTTAATAGGTCATCCCTTGATGAGGTCAGAGTATGCTTGGATGAGTGAGCCAAGGGACTATGTGACCCTTGTGTGTGATAGTGGCCTTCATAGATGTGGTCAAAGCCTCATCCATGCACCATCACACGTCATGCATAATGATAGCCGTTTCAAGAAAGAAAAACCACCTTTCAAGGTGAAGCCTATGCATGTGTGAGAGATACCTCTATACGCCATAAGAGCTGTGGTCGCAGCAAGGTTTATGTAACCTTGACAAGTCTCTAGAGGAGAACCTGAAATCCACAGATTGGGATTACGACCCCTTGGCTCATTGGCTAGACTTTGGTGACCCGCTAATGAGCCAATGCTTGGACTGTAGATCCTGAAAAACACTGGGTCGGCCTAATAAAATAAGTGTGGTCTGTAATCCACAGTTAAAGGTAGAGTGCCCCATGATTGCTGATTTCATTCTTAAACCATATGGATCATTTTCCCATCAAATTAATTTAATTATTATTTTTATTATCAAAATTATTTTGGAATTATTATTTAAATTTTTATAAACCCCTAGATATTTTATTTATAAATAGGGGTGTACTCCCCCTTATTCTACACACATTAAGAGAGCCTCTCATCTCTCTCCAATCACTCTCTCTCTCTCTCTCTCTCTCTCCATAGGGGCACGCCCCACCTCCCTATGTCTATTCATAAAGGGCACGCCTCTCTCACCTCTCTCTCCTCTCTAGCCTATCTCTCTTCTCTCTCTTAGCCCAATCAAAAGGGGCATGCCCCCACCTAGAGATAATATTATCTCTCTCTAATTTGATCTAAGCCTAGGGTTGGGAAAATTGTGAAGGAGATGTTTTGAAGCAGTATTGGGGTATTGAATCCTAAGGTCTTGTGAGAAGCATAAGAGTTACATTGAAGAGCTTGGCTTAAAGTTGCTTTACCTGTTAAGATTGAAATTAGACCGTCAATCCCGCGCTATCGGATGGTGGTGACTTGTTGTGGGGTGTACTAAGCCCTGTTGAGGTAATCTCCAGCACTCTCCTTTTTTCTTTCTTGCAATTTTATCTTTATATTCTCAAGCATAAGAAATGGTTATTTCATTGGCGTTAAGTTTCATGATCTTGGTTTTATTGTTTTGTTGATTTTATTTTGAAATATATGTTATTGTAATAAGACCACTTGTAAGCGATCTTTTGCCTAAACAAAAAGGGTGAAAAAACAAACACACAAATAAATAAATATATATATTATTTCCCGGTAAAAGATCACATTGGTCTTTCTTTCACAATTTCCCTGGTATGATAACCTTTTTGGAAAATTGTTGTAGTCAATTTTGTATGGGGAAATGGTGAACTGTCAATTTTAATATGTTGAAAAGTACAATCGGTTCTAATGGAGAGAGAGAGAGAATCCAGAGGGAGTGAGGGGAAGCCTTTAGAGAGAGATAAGAGAGAGAGAAAGGTGGGGCCTTAGAAGAGAAGAGAGAGTCGAAAGAAAGAGGCATGTTTAGGAGAGAGTCTCTTGGAGGAGAGAAGGGAAAAAAGCCTAAATGAGAGATTAACAAGCCTCACCCCTAGGTTCTACCCAAGGAGAGAGACTCTTGGAGGAGAGAAGGGAAAAAAGCCTATATGAGAGATTAACAAGCCTCATCCCTAGGTTCTACCCAAAATTAACTGATGCTAGGGTGAGTAAGGTCTCATTGCTAATAAATTACTCAAATGCATATCGATATAGGGAGTCTTTATATCCTTTGAAGTGAAAACTAAAATTAAGAGTTTTACATAATGAGTATTAGATGATCATTCAATGGCGGTAGCATGAATTTCCCTATCATTCCCCGTCATGGGGAAAATCATAATCCACTATATTGATGGTTTCTAACTTTCGCAGGGAATGACATGGAAAGGCATGTAAATGTGGGCAATTTCTTCCAAAATAGTGGTTGAAAGCTGCACAAGTGCTGGAAAAAGTGGGAAAATCATGAACTTTCTCATTTCTTACTATTATCAATCATGCTCAAAATTGCGTAGTTTTTCATAATGTAACATATGTTGCACTTAGACATGATGTGAATAACACGACACACCTTATGACATGAAAGCAAAATATGTCACGTGTGAAAAATTGTGTTATATCTGTTTTGAGGAGAAATATGATTTTGACTAATCATTTGGAAAAATCCACACCATTGATTAAATAGCTTAAACCCTAAACCTTCACCTTTTCTAGACATCCCTTTTAGAAATTTTGGCTAAGGGAATTCCCCAAAAACATGTAACCCTATATCTTAGTCACCTTCTAAGACTTAAACCAAGACCCTAAGCCCACGAAATACCCTCAACTAGTCATCTTAGATACCCCTGGGGCTAATAAAAGAAAGCTAGTCGGAACACCAGTTTGATACTCGGAACTCTAAAAAATGACACGTTAAAATCCAAGTCTCAGAGGAACTTTAAGAATGACCAAAATTGACAAAAACTAAACTAAAACTATAGAGGTAGTGTTTGAAGACATTTTTCAGTACATTGGTTCCCCGATGCGGAATAACAAGAGAAGCTGGTCAATAAAGCCTGAATTACTGTGGAATTCTCAACAATCTTATAATTTCCCCAAAACAAGTGAAAATGTTCATAAGGACTTCAAAAGGCTACTTGCCAAGTTTCTTTGCAATCCGACATATCTAAGGTAGTGCAAACAAAGAAACAATTTCGAAAAAATTAGTCTCTAGTACCTTGAAACAGACCCCGTAACTTGAACTCCATTGTCGGTGCGTCAAATTGTTGTGGTACCATCGCCATTGGATCCGGTCGAAAACCTCTATGGGTCAAGTTTCAACTTAATCGGGCGCTCCAGGACAAAGTTATGGGTAAAAGACTGAAAAGGAGTAGGCTGCACACTATTCCCGTGCGCCCTCCATGCACCAAATCACCATTAATGGTGACTTTTTTTACAGTCTCGAGCAGTGACTTTCGGGAGCCATATCTCACTCGTATCGAGTTGGATCGCACTCAAATTTTGTGAGCGTGTTCGTCTAGTCAAGACGAGCGTTTTGATATGTGGCATGCCTCATGACGACGCCTGAGAAGGGAGAAAAGCTAAAGAGAAATCGATGATTTGTGAATGAAGTTGCAGGAAATTCAGCAGCGACATGTCCCTCTTGAGCAGCCATATCACGGTGCTCACGCATTGGATTGACACGAGATTAGTTCCATCGCGTGCGTAAGGTCCAGGGTTACCATTGGTCCAAACCCCTTGCGTGATGAACGGTCGAAATTCACGTGCGAGGCCAATAAAATTGTTGTAAATTCTGGTTGTCAGAATTCAAATTCTGACAAAAAACCGAAGACGTCGAAATCTTCGTTTAGGCACGAAATTGAGCGGCAATTGTTGCCACGCGATTGTGATGGCATGCTTAGTGCAATACAACAAAGAAATCATAAAGAAACATCAAGATATGAGCACACTATCGATCCGAAGTTTTCAAGATTCATCCGAATTTTAAGTCACATGATCGTGGCTTAAAAACATGATCTATGGCTTGAAGTTGATATCAAATCGATCGCTATGATGAGCTTTACAAGAAAGCAATCATCTTTTTTTCAAAAGGGCACCATAGCAACCTTGGATCATCCATGAAAGATCATGCATGTTCTAAGGCAGCAACAGGGACTGGTTTGAAATCTTATATATTGTTAAGCAGGGGCAAAACAGTCATTTTACACCCATTCTTTGAATTTTTTTTAATTCAAATGAATTGTAATTATCATCAATTGGGATAGTTTTTTAGCATCCACCTATGTTTAGGGCCCAATTCTATAAATACATGGTAAACCTAATTGTAAAGGATTCCCCTCATACTTTCAATTCATGAATAAAGTTTGAGTTTTTATATTGAGTTGGATAGGCATGTCTTGGAGAGAGAGAGAGGAGAGGAGAGAAGAATACCATTACCCCTCTTCCTTAAGGTAATTCTCTCTTCCTTTATTCTCTCTCCTCTTTTTTCTCTCTCCTCCTTTTTCTCTCTCCTCCTTTTTCTCTCTCCTTCCTCTCTCTTTTCTTTCCTCTTCTTTGTTTTCTCTGCTTCTCTATTTTCCTCTCAGTGAATATGCACAGCTGTGGCAGAGCCGTGCATGCTTCTCTCTTCCTTCTCTTTCTCTCTTCTCCTTCTTCTTCTTCTCCTTCTTTATTTATTCTTTCTCTACCATTCTTTCTCTCTTCTTCTCTCTGTCTGAATGTGCATGGCGATGGTAGAGCCATGTATGAACTTCTCTCTCTATTTTGTTTTTTCTCTCTAACACATACGAACATGGCAGCACCGTGCGTGTCTCCTTCTCTCTCTTCTCTCTCTTCTCCTTCTTCCTCTTCTCTGACTTTATTTATTCTCTCTCTGCTCTATCTTTCTCTCTGCTTCTCTGTGTCAGAACACGCTCGGCAATGGTAGTGCCATACATGAACTTCTCTCTCCATTTTGTTTTCTCTCTAACATACACGGCGGTGGCAGCGCCATGCGTGTTTCCTTCTTTCTCTTTCCTCCTTTCTCCTCTGGCTCTTCCCTAATCTCCTTCTTTCTCTTTCCTCCTTTCTCCTCTGGCTCTTCCCTAATCTCCTTCTTTCTCTTTCCTCCTTTCTCTCTTTCCTAATCTCTTTCCATCTCTTTCTTTCTTTCTCCTCTGACTCTTTCCTAACCTCTCTCCTCACTTTCCATTTCTCTCTCTTCCTTCTTTTCATCTCTCACTGTTCACCTTCCTTCTCTCTCTACTTTCCTTTCTTTTTTCTCTTCCCTCAACTCTCTTTCTTCCTATCTGTCTTTTTGTTTCTCACCCTGTTATTTCTTTTCTCCCTCCTCTCTAGTCATGCACGATGATACCCATCGCTGAGCATGATATTCTCATTTTCCCTTATCGTTTGAAAACATGTACAATGAGCTGGGCCTTAACCCGAGTGGCGGGCAGGGCCTCTATCCAACTTTTCCCTTCCCCTTGTTGTGTACCTCATCGCCTTCCATGTTCTTTCTCTCTCCTTTTTCTCTCTTCTTCTTCTCTCACCTTTATTCTTCTCTCCCTTCTCTTCTCTCACTCACTTCTTCTCTCCCCCCCTTCCTTATGTCTCTCCTTTCTTTTCTTTTCTCCCTTCTCTTCTCTCTCTCCACATTCCTCTCTTCTCTTTTCTTTTTTCTTCTCTTCTCTCTCCCTTCTCTTCTATATCTTCTCTTTCTTTTCTTCTCCTTTCCTTCTCTTTTCTCCTATCTCTTTTCTTCTCTCTCTTTCTCTCTTTGCTTTTCTTATCTTTCCTCTTTCTATTTCTTTTTCTTCTTCCTCTCTCATTTGACCAAGGGACAGTTTAGCACTATCACGATAGTCTCGTCATCGAACAGTATTGCCACTGTGCCGGTCTAAGTTACTGTGCCCGTCTTACTGCCACGTCAAACTCGCCATTGTGCCAGGCTGATTGATGTTGGTGTTCTGTCGTCGAGTAGTATTGTCGCCTTACCGGTCCGTGTTATAGTGCCCGTCTTGCTCCCACATCAGGTCAATCATTACGTCAATCTAGCCACTATGCTAGGCTAGCCACCCGGTCAATTGTCTCTTTCTTTTCTTTTCTTCTCTCTTCTTCCTTCTTTCAACCCTCATCTCATCATTTCTTCTCTTTTCTCCTTTCAATGTGCATGCTGATTAGGTGCCTCGGTCTCGCCCTCTGGATCTAGATGATCGAACGACACGTGTTTCGGGTTTCAAGGGAACCCAGGACTTTGAGATCTCTCTTTCGAGAACCTCGCTAAGGAGCGAGGGCAGGTATACTAACTGATGAGAGAGGAATTTAAGGTGGGTTCAAGACTTGCTCGGGCTGGCTCACGGGGGCGCCCTCGTAGATCACGAAGAAATCCCCCTAATCGTAGAACTGGTTCGGAATTGCCTCCCTTGGCTTGTATTCTCCTGTTTCTACAATCACACACACATGGTTAATTTTATGAGACAAGTGGGCCAAAAGAGACCCCACCTTGTCTTTGAGCATATGTACACAAATGTGCACATCCAAAAGAAGAAAGGGTGAGAGGATAAGTTAAAGAAGAAGAAAGGGGTATATTAGAGGAATTTTGACTAGGTGACGAGACTAACACAACAGCTAGATCAGCGAGTGATTGACCCAGCATGGTAGCAAGATGGGCATGATAACTATACCGGCACAATAGAAATACTACTAGATGCCTGAACGATCATTGGTCAGCCTGGCACAATGGCTAGCCTATCGTGGTAGTAAGGCAGACAAGGTAACTAAGACCGGCTCAGCGACAATACTGTTCGACAACAAGATTACCATGGCAATGTTATCTCAACCTCTCTTAGTCAAACGAGAGAGAGAGAGAGAAGAAAGAAGAGAGAGAAAGAGAGACATATACAGTATTACCGATGTCACGCATGTGAGAAGAAGACGAGATGAACAATGAGGGAGAAAAGGAAAAAGGGAGAGAGGAAAGAGAGAGGGATAAGAATGAAGAATAAAGAGAGAGAAGAGAGCAAGGGAACATGGGCGGTGAAGAGAGAAAAGATAGGAACGAACATGGATGACGATGAGCTCCCACCGTCCATGACAGAAGGGTAAGAAGAGAGAAAAAACATGGGCGGCAATGAGCCTCTGCAGTCCATAACAAAGGAATGAGAGAAGAGAGAGAAGACATGGATGGCGATGAGCTTCTGCCGTCCATGACAGATGATTAATGAGAAAGAGAGAACATGGACAGTAATGAGCATCGCCATCCATGACAGATGACTAATGAGAAAGAGAGACATGGACAATAATGAACATCGCTATCCATGATAAGAGAGTGAGAGAAGAGAGAGAAGATATGGATGGCGATGAACTTCCACCGTCTATGGCACAAGAATGAGAGGAGAGACAAGATATGGGCGGCGATGTGCTTCTACCATCCATGATAGAAAATTAAGAGGAGAGAGAAAACATAGGCGATGATGTGCTTCTGTCGTCTAAGACAGAAGATTAAGCGGAGAGAGAAAATATGGCCAGCGATGTGCTTTCGCCGTCCACGATAGAAGATTAAGAGGAGAGAGAAAACATGAGCAGCGATGTGCTTCCACCGTCCATGATAGAAGATTAAGAGGAGAGCAGCGATGTGCTTCTGCTGTCCATGATAGAGAATAAAGAAAAGAGAGAGAACATGGACGGCGATGTGCTTCTGCCATCCATGACAGAAGTGAAGACAAGGAGACTTTAACAGATGCTCGGCCTGCCACTCGGGTTAAGGCCTAGCTCATTGTTCGTGTCCTTTAAGTAAGAAGGCATCATGCTAAGCGATGGACTCCGCCAAGCATGAACAAAGAGGAAGGAGAGAGAACAGAGAGAGAGTAGGAAACAGAAGAAAGAGAAAGGAAAGATAAAGAAAAAGAAGGAAAGTGCATAAAGAAACTCTGAGAAGAAATAAGAAAGAAAGATATAGACGAGAGGAGAGAGAAAGAGATAGATGAGAGGAATAGAGAGAAAATTACCTTACCGAAGGGTATTAGCCCTTTTCTTCTCTCTCCTCTCTCTCGCTCTGAGACGTACCCACAATTTGAACATGAAAAACACTCAAATTTTATTGATGAGCTAAAAGAATCAAGGGTCTTTTGACAATTGTGTTTAACATGTACTTATAGAACTGGGACAAAACAAGGGTGTACGCCTAAAAACAACCTAAATTGATGATAATTATAATTAAATTTAATTAAAAGAAATTCTAAAATTGGGTGCAAAAGGACTGTTTTGCCCCTGCCCAACAATAGATAAAATTTCAAAACAGTCCCTGCTGCTGCGTTAGAAATTGTGTGATCTTCCATGGATGATTCAGGGTTGCTCCGGCATACGTTTGACTAAAAGACGATTGCTTTCTTGTCGGGCTCGGCATGACGATCGATTTGATACCAACTTCGAACCACGGATGACGTTTTTGGGCCACGATCGTGCGACTCGAAATTTGCATAGAGCTTAAAAACTTTTGGTCAATAGTGTGCTTGTTTCTTGATGCTTTTCCTTGATTTCTTCACTAAATCACATTGAGCATGCCGTCATGTTGCAACAAACGTAGCTCGATTTCGTGTCTGGACGAAGATTTCGTTGTTTTGAGTTTTTGGTCGGAATCTAGAACTCCAGCGACCAAAATTTATAGCAGCTTCGACACCTTCGTGTGTGAAATCCAATCGTTCATCGTATAAGGGGTTAGGACCAGAGATAACCGCAGACCTTACACACATAATGCAATTAGTTTCACGTCGCTCGAGGGCTCGAGTGCCGTGATTTGGTCACTCGAGTGAGGCATGCTACTGCTGAATTTTTTGCAATTATCTTTATGAATTATCAACATCTCTCTAGTTTTTCTCCCCACTCGGGTATCGTCACTGGGCCTGCCACATATTAAAATGCTCATCTTGATAAGACGAGCACGCTCACCAAATTTGAGAGCGATCCAACAAAGAAAGAGTGAGATATGGGTCTTTGAAGTTGCTGCTCAAAACTGTGCACACCAGCCTCCTTTAATGGAGATTGGTGCAGGGAGGCCGCATGGGAATAGCATGCAGCCTACCCATTTTTAATGTTTTACCCATCTTTGTACTGAGATGTCTGATTAAGCTGAAACTTGATCCATATGGGTTTTTAACCATGCTGGATCCAATGGTAGTAGTCCCACAGTTATTTGAAGCACCAAAAATGTAGTTCTAATTACGGGGCCCATTTCAGGGTGCTAGAGGCTGATTTTTCAAAAAAAAAAATTTTGTCTTCATTACCTTAGACATATCGGATTGAGACGAAACTCGCAGGTGTCCTTTTGGGGTACTTATGAAGGTTCTGACATGTTCTGGGGATATTTTGAGAATGTTGAGAATTTCACTCCATGTCGAGGCTTTATTAATCGGCTTCTTCTTTTATTCCGCATCGAGGACTAAGGTGCTGAAAATTATCTTCAAACAGCTTGCCCCACCGAATGTTGTGCTTCGAGAGAAGTGAGAAGGACAACATTTAGAAAATTTACTTCGGCTTTATTACTTTTTTCTTCCTAGCCGCAGGACCACGTGAATGCCGAGGAGATTCACGCAATGCTGTAACTAGGATGCTCAAACGTTTTAATGTGATGTACAGATCCATCCATGGGGACGTTTGGGGGAGAAGAGACTGTTTTGAAGGATCCAGTCAAAGTCCTCACCCTCGGGTGGACTGTTTGTGATTTTGAAGCTGAGGATTTTATATGGACCTCGTTGGTCAGAATCAGGCCCATCTGGTCGTCAAGTGCCTTGTTGAAGGTCATTTTTCCCATTTAGTTTGGGTTTCTGTATCCTCCTTTGATCAACGTTTCGAGGATTTTGTTTTGTTTGTTCTGGATGGTCTACTGGAGAGCCTTTGGTTGGTGTTCGTCTATGCTGTGCACCAGATATTCCTTGGTGGGCAAGGTACCTCAGTTTATCGAGGTGACCGGCTTTGGGTATAAGCCCTACCCACCACTAGCAATTTCAACAATTAAGATACCTTTCTTCTTTGTCCGAGGCAATCCTTGAGGATTCAATCCTAATTGCTGCATAATAGGTCCAAAGTCATGACTGACTTGGCTTTGGGGTTTCTTCAACATTTTTTATGTGTGTTAGTGACCTTGTGGGAATAGTGCTCTTCTTCATGAGACTTGTCTTGCCTTTTTGGCGAGTTTTCTGTCCTTTGAGTCCTTTTTACGAATGGACTCAGGTTGTCGAAATCTTTTCCTTGAAGCTTGTATTTTTGGTTCCTGGTATTGTGACACTATGGATTTTCTCTTTGAGTGTAGGCTGAAGTTGCCTGTTGAGGCGAACGCTGTATCAACTTGTTTCTTGGTTCAAGCATCATTTCTGGATTTTCACTTGAACTTGGGAAGAGGCACCGTGGAGACGGTTTTCACCAACGTCCTTTTATTTGCAGTTCTTTTGCCCATGACCTTTTGGTCATGTCCACCCTTATTTTTTCATTTTTACTCACAGTGCCCTTTCGGATGTTCACTGTGCTTGGGTTTTATTTTCACGGAACTCTCTTACTCATGGTTTCGTGACCATGCCCGTCCGTCATTTTTACTCATGACGTTTCTTTGTCCAGGAATACACCATACCAGTTATTTTTTCTTTTTCATTTCTTCTTCTTCTTTTTTTTTTTTTATGAAGGCGTGTTTAAGGTAATTCCTTCGGGACCTGCACGAAGCCTTTTAACGTCATGAGGTCAGGACACGCACTACAGTTTAAGGTCATACAGCTGGACCATGGTGGTAATGGATGACAGTCTGTGGAGGCCATGGAGTGAGTATTGTGGTGGTTTTAGCACACTTTGGGGAGATGGCATGAGGTTACCTATGTAAGATGGATAATGAATGAATGGTGGGTGGAAAAGTGTTGACCCACTAACTAACGACGAATATGGATGGCGGGATGACTTGTCGTTTTGTGAGCATGGGTGAAACTCACTGGGGATTGATGAATGGTAGTGAAGGGATTCACTGGGGAATTATGAAGGTGGTGTGCGCACGAACGGGTCGGTTGGTGAAGGCGTGCATGGAGATGTATGTAAAGGGCATGTGCGCATATTGTGGGGGCAAGTTTAACATCATGCCTCTTGGACCTATGCAAAGTTGTTTAACGTCATGCTGCAAGGACATGCGCTATGGTCTTAGGTCATATAGCTTGGACAGTGGTTATGTAGTTTAAAGTCATACAACTAGGACCATGCAGTTTAAGGTCGTGTAACTAGACCTCTGCTATAGTTTAAGGTCATATAGTTTGGACCATGGTGCTAAGTCTTTTATCGTCATGCAGCTAGGACGTAAACTATAATTTAGGGTTATATAGTTTGGATCGGGGTTATGCAGTTTAAAGTCCTGTAGCAAAGACCATGCAGTTTAAGGTCATGCAACTAGATCTCCTCTATAGTTTAAGGTCATATAGTTTGGACCATGTAATTTAGGGTCGTGCACTTAGACCAAGGCTGTGTTGTTTAAGGTCTTGCAGCACGGACCATTGTGCGGGTCGCCATGTAGGTGAAGCTCCATGGGGAATAGATCTGTGGATAGTAATTTGACTCCCTAGGGATAAAACGATAGCAGGGGTTTTAGATGGAGAAGAAGACTTCACTAAGGATTAAAGGAAAGTATGAACCCATAGGGTGAATAATGAGACTCCATAGGTTTATGGGAGGTAATACGGCTCCTTAGGGATAAGGTAGCCAGTTGTAAAGTAGACGAACTAGGGATTGAAGTGGTAAAAATGACCCTAACTCCACTGAGGATCAACGAGCTGCAGTACTAGTGTAGGTCCTCATGGGGATTAGGGACAATGGCCTGCTCCTGACTCTTATGGGGATGTCCAATTGTGGCCTAGGTACATTGTGAACACAGCTGGCACTAGGTACTTTGTGAACACAGCCGATGCTAGGTACGTTGAGAACACAGTCGGCGCTGGGTACATTAAGAACACAGTCGACGCTGGGTACATTGGAGAACACAACTAGCACTGGTTCCTTCGAGGACATAGCAAGCGTTGGGTCTTTGAGAACAGAGTCAGCGCTGGGTATATTGAGAACACAGCCGGCGCTGGGTATGGGTTAGTGTTCGGGCCTTAGAGACCTAGCCTGATCTGGTCTTGGTCCCTGTTTGCTAGAGTTTTCATGGGCGACGGTAAACTTTCATTTGGGCCTCGGGTCTGAGCCCGACCCGATCCGACCCATTATTGTTTAGCCTTCTAGGACGTGACTGACATTCCTGATTTGTGGGGGGGGGGCATCTCTGGGAAGCTTTGCCTATATAAGGGGGTAAACCCCATTTCTACTGTTTTGACCAAAGTTTAAAACTACTAAGGCATTTGAGCAGTGAGAGTAAGAGAGCTCCCGACAAGATTTCCAGCGAGTGCATAAGGCACTTCCAGTAAGATTTTGCAGAAGTTTGCCGGCAAGAAAGAGAGAGCACTGGAAATAACACCGCATTTTCGTGAAGTTGCAGGAGTTTGCCATCAAGTGTAGCGAGGCAAACAAGGGGTTTGTCGAGGAGCTTTAGAGACTCTGGCAGTGGTTTTTAGTGTTCTGGAGAAGGAGAAAAGGGGTGGAAGTTGCAGCGGAGGGCTGCTTGGGAACTTTCGTCGTGTTTCTAGTAGTTTTCCAGTAGTGTGTTGAAAGGGAAATGTTTCCCAGTCTGTTTCCCAGCGGGAGAGGGGAGTTTTTCAGTGGGGAATCGAGAGGTTGCGGGAGGCGATCAGTTACTTAGAGACGAAGTGTCGTTGAGAGGTAGACGGTTGTTAGTCCATACATGCGAGGACGTGCATCAGGCCATGTCATGGCAGCAGTTGTCAAGCGGAGTAGTGGGGCTCGAGGTGACACGTGGAAGATCTGTTTCTCATGTAGAATATTTGAACATGAGCAGCGATAGTCCTTTGAAAACACAATCGGCACTAGACATTGGCGAACAGAGCCGGTGCTGGTATTTGGAGCACACAATCGGCCCTGGTATTTGCGAACCTAGCCGACGCTGATATCCGTGAACACAGTAGGCTCTGGTATTTGTGAACACAGCCGGTGCTGAGCGTTAGCAAGCACAGTCGGCATGAGGCGTTAGCGAACACAGCCGGTGGTGGGCTTTTAAGAAACAGAGCCGGCACTATTTTGTGCCTTAGTGATTTCCATACAGAAGTAGGTCCTTAACCTTGATAAGATGTCTGAGTCTTCTCATAGTATCCCTAATGTGAAGAAACTTTCGAGAGGAGGAGAGGTCGGCACTAGTGAATTTACTGGTGAGAGTCTAGCTAGGGGCAAGCCTATTTGGCTCATTGATACATTGTGCAGGCCTGAGTGGCCTCTCGGTGTCACGTCTGTTACCGACCCTGTTCGCTTTGAAGTCCGGGGGGATGATGACGGTAATGTCAGTATTGAAGAAGGGATGGCGATGCACAAGAATGTAGCCTCCAATGCCAATTTACCCACCTTGGGGAAGAGAATGGTGAAGACCCAAGGGATGATGTGGTCTTCTTCTGGTCTCCGAGTGCAAGGGGAGCACCAATATTTGTAAGGATATTCTTCCTGGGATCCAAGTGCTGGGGTCATTCAGAGACATTCTTGAATGTGCTTCTATGTTAGCAGTAGTTCAGTGCTCAGCTAGCTATTATGATCGGTGCTCCAATACTGCCAAGGTACTGCTGGAATCATGGAGTCATGTTAGCAACACTTGGCTCCTTGGGCATGGGGAAACAGGGATCTCTTTAATGGACCTTCATTTTATTGGCAGTCTTCCGCTGATCGGGGCCATGTATGACCAATTCGTGCCCCAAAACTTGGTCATCTTTGGTGGTACTCGCTTAGGAGGCAAGGAACTGCCTGCCAGTCTTTAGAAAGTTTTCGAGATATACCAGTTGCTTCATTCCAAATCTAGCAGCGGTCAGGTGACCTTCACGGAATGGGTGAAATTCTTTTGCAGGGATTCCTCTGAGGATGGTTGTGGCTCTTCAAGAAAGAAGGGGAAGGCAGTTGCTAAGGAGATGCCTCCCATCTATCAACCTGAGACAAGTGACAATTTCGTTTTCTTGGCCGTTTACCTGGCTTTATTCTTATGCAAATTTGTTATTTCTGAATGGGCAGATGACATCTGACCAAGCACTCTCTATGTGGCTTGTGATATGGCGAGGAGACACCAATATGCTATTGCTTAACCAGTCCTATGCAATATCTACCATGGATTGAAAGCTATCTCCAGGGGGAAAGCCTACAAAGGGAAAGAGGGGGGAAATGACATTGTTGGGGGAGAAGCCTTTTCTGGAGATTTTAAGACTCCATTCCCCATCCATTATGTGTTTGGGAAGCTAGGGTCTATTTCCCTTCCACCTATGTCAAGAGTCAGGGCTCGCGAGAGAAAATATGCCCGTTCTTGATGAGAATTGCTAGTCAAAAGGGTATCTTTCATTGTCCAAGGTAGGCTCGGAGCTTGTTTATGCATGACTTCTCAAATATGCGATGGGTCCCATTTCCAGTTGGGAGTTTTACTGACTGTGCTTTTATTGATGCACTGGGGAAGGAGCTAGACAACGCTTTCACGACTATCAGGGAGTTCATGTTCATGTTGAGCGTTAGAGGGGGGGTTTTGCCCTATCAAACCTCACACTAAGCCAGATTGGAAGGGTACTTCCCTCATCTCTTTGCCCGTCAGCATGGGCAGGATCAGAGCTATGCTTTCTCTATGTTTTTTTAAAAGCACTGCGGCAGAGTAAACACTAGGAAAAAGGAAGAGCTTGGGATTCTTCGAGAATGCTGGTTGCCAGAGCATGTACGGACCGCATGGTCCACATGTTTGGAGGCGACAGAGATTAGTAAGTATGTGCTACCTCGCTTTAGCAGAAGGGTTCGGATGACTGAGGCCTATGTTCGCTGGTGGAGGATTATCAGCTCGGGATACTAGGAGGCTTATCACCCCTGGAAAGGGGAAAACTGCAATTGACATCAAGAGGTCAGACAAAGGAGGATCGTCAACGCTCCTGCCTTTGGGGAGATTTTTTACTTAGACTATCCCTTGAATTGGCAAGCTCTTGGGATTCCTCGACGGATAGCGGCTGATGACACTTCACCGTAACTTCTTGTCATGAAGGAAAAGACTGGGAGCATCTTTGATAAACCTAGCTCCATCTTTGAATGGAAGGAGGGCCGAAAGGTCCCATGTCATGAGGGGCGCCCAATCCAGGACTTGAACCCATTGATTGGGAGTGGTTCTCACAGTTGACTTGCTGCGGGTCCTTCTCAAGGAGGGAGTTCTGCAGCGACTGCTCCACCTCCAGTAGGAAAGAAGAAAAGGAAATGTTTCACCCCTACCGACACTCATACATTGGCTCAAGCTAATAGACCTGCTCGAAGACGTAGGGTGCGCTTCATATATTTTGGAATCAGGAGGTAGCTCTTCCTCCTCTGATGCATTAGCTGGTCCCCCAGTGTCACCCTATGCACTTTCTTCACCATCTTTTGTCTCTCTTGAAATGTTTTCTTCTTCTTCAGAGATTGTGGTGGACGAACCTGGCCCCTCTGAGCCTATTATCATTACTTCTGATCGGGAGGTGACTCCGAAACTTGGGGTGGTGTCTTCAGGTCCAAGGATAGTCCCTGAATTAGATCCGGTTCCAATGGATCAATGAGGCTGAAGACCCTGCAATTATTACCCAAGGAGCGGAGCTTGACACTGTCATAGCCTCTGATCCTCGAGAGGATACTACCCCTACTGAGACAGGGGCTGCGGTAATAGATGATGGGGACCCCGGTATTTTTCTTAAGGAGGGGTCTATGGTTAAAGAGGCTATTGAGGTTGCTGCCCCTGAGTACACCGGACAGGCAGATGAAGGGGTTGAGCTTTTTGTCACCGAGATTCTGGCTGTTGAGGATGCATACCTGGTGGAAAAGGCCATGGCTGAGCCTGAAGCGGTGACCTTAAAAGATGAAGACCAGAGGGAAAAGGTAACCCCTGAACTTGTCGAAGCTGAAGCGACAGTTCAGGAGAGTGGGGAGCAAGAAAGAGATGCTGAACTTGAACTTGTTGAGGTCACAGTAGAGAGTGAGAGACAAGGGGAGGGGATTGCTTCTGAATCTGGGGGGCTCGATGCTTCAAAATTCACAATTGCTTTAGAAGAGCAAGTGACTCATATGGTTGTCGTTCCTTCGAGCACAGACTCGAAAACCGAAGTTCCTTCAGTGGTGGTGGACCCGAGAGTATCATCCAGATCTATTTTCAACAGAATTTCTAGGATAATTGCAGGCATGCTCAGTGCAGATTTTCAGGGTCTAAGGGAGCTGCCTCTCACTGAGCTGGGCGAGGCAATAGTCAAACTCAGGGAATTTGCTGCAGTGCCCAGCATTTTGGGGGACACATCAGAAGTCCTCTCCCATTTTCGTGCTACTCCAGATGAGCTGGAGAGCTGGAGGTTGCATCATGAGGCTGAGACCAACAGGCTGGCTTCCTTGGAGGCGTCAATCTCGCATTATTGCAAGGGAATAGATGCCTGTGCTCAGAAGAAGACCACTATAGTTGCTCGTCAGCTCGACCTCAAGATGGAGGGGAGAACTTGTTTCAACAGAATGCTAGGAATAAGGGAGGAGATGCAAAAATTAAGAGAGGAAGTCAGTGATCTTCAGAAGGAGATGATTTAGAGAAGTGCTTTGGATACTTCTTTGGCTGAGGATCTATCAGAACTCACTCACACCATTGAATCAGAAGCTGCCTTCATGGAGCAGGAAACTCAAATGGTCATCAAGCTGAAGGAGTGTATTCAACATGCTGAGGATTTTCCCACCGCAACTAGGGTAGAGATCAATAAGATCATTGATCGTTTTTTAGAGTGACCTTCCTTTGTCAGTACTTGTAAATAAAACTTTTGATTTTATGAATGAAATACTTCTCTTTCTCTTATGGCCGATTTTGCTGCATGATATCATTCTTCTTTTGTTTTTGCTACACCTCATTTGCTCTTGCTCTTTTTGAGCTTGAACACTTCTCGAGACGTTTATTGTCTCAAGCAGCTAATGCCCTAGGCCTTGTTTAGTCTTGTGATGGGTTGCTGAGGCTTCAATGACTTCAAATGGGGCAGCAATTGCTTCTTTTCCCCCTTAACGTTTGATTGGTTAAGGGCTCATAATTCATTTTTCTCATTATTTGATGAGCCTGTTCACTATAAATAGTCCAATCAGGAGGGGCTTTGGCATCCATCCGAGGTGCATTCACTTCAACACCATCATAGCTCTTGGCATCAGGCATGAAGTCCTTTAGATGTTTTGAAGTGATATGCATAACCTCCAACGGCTTTGGAGCGAACTTCACTTCTTAACTCTGCTAAGGGATCCTGTTTCTGAGGGTGAGAAAGCTGTCCTTTCTCCAACTGCTCTCCTCCCACCAAACCAGGGAAGTGCAAAACTTGTGGTTGACTACTGATCTGAACTGGCCCTACAGTGGGGCGAGGAGCTTCCTCTATGCTTATAGCAACTGGTTTTTGAAAAATCTTTCGCAGTGGGTGGCGCACCACTTCTGCTTTCAAGAGTGCAATAGGGACATGCAAGAATTTTTGATGGTTCGTCGTGTAGGTGACCTTTTGAGCTGGGAATTCTATCCTTGTGACTCTCTCAATCTCAGGATTGACCTCTGGTTCATCTTCTGGCAAAGGTGGCTCTGGACTAGAAGCAGAGGGGAAAGCTTCATCCTCAAGCGAAGATGGAGCTTCGTTAGGGGTGGTGAATAACATGTTAGGATGAAGGGGAGTCAGAGGGAAAATTTGGCATGTCTTTCCTCTTCTTTGAACATGTCAACCAGTGTTTGCCCGATGTCCTCAACGTCTTCATGGGGTGAAGATTTTATCCTTATCACAGACTTGTAATCGTCATCATTTGGCTTTTGAGAAGACACCAAATCTGTGAAGTAATTCTTGTCATCAAAATAGTGAGCTTCAGCTACGGGAAACGATCTTTTGTCGGCATAGACTGTATATTATCTCTCTTCTCGGCTATACTTGAAGCATTGATGCAATGTAGATGGAACCACCCCCTGATCATGGAGACATGGGCGGCGAAGGAGGATGTTGTAGGAGGTGTTGGTGTCGATTACATGAAGCTGAACGTAGTTATTCAATTCACAAATCTTGAGACTAAGGCGGACAAAGTCAGGCGGCTTCTCTCGTGATTGGTTCAATCCTTGGACTGTGATATACTGTGATATGCGTCGGAGTAAGATCTTCATAACCTAATCCCAACCAAGTGAGGATTATCCTTGGGATAAGGTTGACTGATGACCCTCCATCCAACATAATTCGGTTGATGGGGCATGCATCCAATTCACTAGTCACTAACAGACAACGATTGTGAAATTTTTCTCCTAATTGCAGATCATTCTCAGAGAAGGTGATCGTCATACATCCACTGAAGGTCGATGGGTCCACTTCAATGGGTTCCACGTTGGCCTCATATACCACTGGATCAGAAAGAGCCTAGATCAGAGCCATATGATAGTCCCTTGAGAGCATGAGAGCATCATAGCTACTAAGAAGGGTCAGAAGCTTCCTTAAGTGCCCCATCACATCATATTTCACTTTTCCTCTTTAGCCTTCTGTGTTTCTGGCCCCACCATTGGTTTAGGTTGTAAGAGGAGATTTAGGTGGAGGAGGTTTGCTTTGGTCTGCTGGTTGACTTGATTGCACAACCGGCTTGGTTTGGCTGATGGAAGTTTGAGGTCTAAGAGGTGGTTATGGGACAAACAACATCTTAGGGAGTTGGAGGATGGGTAAATTGTCCCGAATATTTGGACGAGGAAGGAGCCTAGGGAGCCGAAGGTTGAGTGTATTGTTTGAAGCATATAGGTGAGGGAGAATTGGCAAATTAGGAAACTTCGAAATGCCTAGCTTTTGAGGTGGAGGTTGCAGTGTTTACCCCGATCTCAGGCTCATATGCCCCGCTCTAGGTGACGCTTCTGATATCTGCACCATGTGAGAAAATTCCTGGGAATAGAAGATCTTCCCTCTTGATTCTCTCAATCTTTGCTCAAAGTCTGGCTCAGAGGGACACTAGGGTTTCTTTGGTTTTGCCATCATGTGCTTCTTTGAAGAAGGTGGCTCTGCCTTGGCTTTAGCTGTTAGGGCATCAACAACTGTTAAGAATCCAGCTGCCTGGGCTAGTGTCTCTTTCAAGAGCCTCTGATGCATCTTGCTTATATTCGTTCCTCCAAGTTCTATGTCAAGAGCCTCAAAGTATGGACATTTCAAGGTTGTACCTGTAGGAGCCTCAAAGTATGGACTTTTAAGGTCGTTCCCCTCATCGGACCGATCTGGAAAGCTTTTTGCCTCATACCAGAGTTGGACATGTGCAGGGTGTCTTTTAAGTCTTTCTCCTTGATCAAACCATTGGGGAGTGCTTTTAATGTTGTCACCCTCATCGGACGTGCTTTGAGGAGAGGATGACATGGGGACATCTTCTTGATGGGATGAAGAAGGCAGGATGATCGCATCCGGGATAAAGTCTAGTAAAGTTGGTAGTGGGGGAAGAGGCTTGAGAAATTCCTGCTCAACTAGTGGTTAAGCCGTCTTATTTCTCTGGCGAGTAGCCCTTGGGGCCTGCCTTTTACTGGTTTTTATCGGAAGTACTTGATTTGTGTCGCTAGGCTTATGAACAGTCTTGGCTTGGCGAACTGCTTATTGCTTTAAGGACTTGAGTTTGCTTCGCCTGTAATGAACTATCCATGGCTGGGAGGTCGAGGGTTCAGCAGGATCTGAATCATCATTACTCAAGACTTGTGTCGGGAGGTCCTCTCGTACTGGAGGAGCAGTGGTTTGGGGATCTCTTTCAGCGTACCCGGTTGTACGATGACTGTTGTTTGCCTGTATGAGGTGTTGTCTTTGTTGTGCTTACCCCTTTGGAGAGGTCCAAAGTCTGAGAGGCAACTTTCTTTGGATCACTGACTGTAACGGCTGCATTGATCACCCCTTTTTGTTGGTTGCCCTAGGCATTAATCTGAGAACTACCATTGCCCCCACTGTTTCCCGAGCTTGAGGAGTGTTGTCGTGACCCACCATGATGGCGTGACAAACTCTCTATGCGAACTGACTTAGAGATCAGTTCTGACATGGAGGTCGGGTTGGAGTCCTCGACATGCAGAGCAATCTTAGGACTCAAGTTTCGCACATAGGTCTGAACTGCTTCCTTCTCAAGAATGGGATTGGGATGGCGAGTGGCCAAATCTCTCCATCTTGCTCAAATTGATCTACGGATTCATCTGGATCTTGGGTCAAAGTGAGAGCTCAATGGTTTTAACTTCTCTCTCAACCTCATAGAAGCGCTGGTAGAACAATTTCTCCATTTCCTCCCAAGTATGTACTGAGTTTGGGGGAAGTCGAGCCCACTGAAAAGCCAAGCCATCAAGGGTGTCAACAAACTGTCTCTCGACATGCCGCTTCAAAATGGGGATGTAGTACCATTGTACAAGGGAAACTTCCCTTTCTTGTAGTCTGAGGGAAACGACACCTGGTCAATGTAAGAGGGGTATAGCTTTTGATAAAGCATTGCACTCTGTATTCTCGGGATTTGTCTGTTCTTCAAGCCGTGAGTCACCATAGCATCGATGTCTGTTTATGAGACAGGGTGAAGGACATAATTGTTATGTGAGGTCAGAGGAGGAGGCTGCCTTAGAGGTACATCATCTGAGTGATGAGGGTTGACCTCATGGTTAGTCGAGTGTCGCGCGGCATCTATATGATCAATCTTCTCCATCATTGCGTGCACCATGTCTTCTAACTTATTCATGCGCTCTTCCTGTAAATCAGGTTCGTTTACAACCATTACACTGACTCTTTCTCCAGGGAGGTCAGCCATTGGCGCATTTGTGGGCTTTCGAACTTGATGGATCGCATGTGGCATATCAGATAACAAGGGGTCAACATGCCCCGATTGGACTCGACTCCTGTACGCTGAGCGTGTGAGGATCGGTTCTTGACGGTCTTGGGACCGTGGTTGATGGGTGGTCGGGTCGTTTTCTATAACGCTGATCATAGTGTAAGATTCTCGCACCTCTTATTCAGTCTCTATGATTCGAAGAGGGTAGAAGGAATTTTAAGGGAGGAGACCCTTGAAGCTAGGTGCCCCAACTTTTCTGATCGACTCCTTAGTCAAAATCTGCAGTCCTCTGTCTTGCTTGAGCTTTAGACTACGATAGACCTCTTTCCATAACTGAGACTGGGGTCGAGGTTGACTCACATTCTTAGAGCATGAAAGGACGGTGTCCATGAGATGGGACAGTGGATGTGGACAAAGCTTGGGCTGCTGCCTTGGAAGTTGAAGAACTTCATCAATCATCAAGCCTTTACCCCGAGCTCCTTTATGGGCTCCAGAGGCATAACGGACCTGATGAGGCTGGTAATCTTAGGGAAAACCTTCGAGTACCATGTCTTGAGATGTTCCTCTGGAGGAGAAAGGGTAGAAGAAGAGGGGATTGACTCTCAATGTTTTCTTGGTCGGAAGCAAGAAATGGCTTGGGAAGGTGATGCGTGAGCGGCCCTTGAAGCAGCATTCTGGATGACTTGGGGGTTAGCCCCGAGAACTGCGAGCACGTGTATGTAGGGGAATAGGTAGAAGCCTGCCCCTTACAGGGTGCACAAGTGTGTGCTGAGTGCGAGGACGAAGCGGTCGTCTTCCGTGTGCTTGGGTTGGCGCAGCAATGGCGTTGCCCCGAGTAGTGGGATACATATGCATGCGCATAGGTTTCGACCCAAAGAGGCTTGATCCTGAATGCTTACTCGAGGTAGCACAAGGGCTGCGTGTGACTCGAATGGATGAACCACGAGCCTTAGTGTATGTGCGTGAGATGGAGGCCCCAGGGTCTCGTCCTCGATGTGTCGAGTCTCTAAACACAAAGACTTGTGGTGGTGGAGGAATATGGGGGGTGGCCTTATAGCGACCCACAGGAGCAATGACAATTTGCTTGCATTTACAGAAAGGGACTGAGCAACCTTCCGGTGTACCTCGGCAATAAGACTGAAAGTGACTTGCCGGCGACAAGGTTCATGTTGTGAGTGGCTGCATACATACTACCAATGCAGGGAGCCTTGGTGGAAGTTCCACCAGAGTAAAGAAACGGGGAGTTAGGGACCTTTAAGTCCCTCCTCACACCTATCCAGGTTAAGACCTGAGAGCTAGACACTGGGTCTTTGCTCAAAAGGAAGGTTGGGAACGAAGTTCGAGGAACTTGTTCTCGGAGGAAGTTCACGGATAAATGGGTTGAAGAACCTAGAAGCCATGTGTTGTATGAAAATAGAAAAACAAAGGAGAAACTAGCCAAACAAGGACGATCCGATGAAGGGGTTGTAAGTCCCCAGTGGAATCGCAAAGATGGTTAGGTGCCTCGATCTCGCCCTCCGAATCTGGATGTTCTAGAGGCACACGTCTCGGTTTTGGGGGAACAGGGACTTTTGAGATCGCTTTCTCAAGAACCTCACACAAGAGAGCGGGAAGGTATACCAACCGATGAGAGAGGAATTTAAGGTGGGTTCGGGACTTACTCTGGCTAGCTCACGTGAATGTCCACTTAGATCACAAAGAAAGCCCTGCAGTTCTACAACTCGCTAGGAATCGCCTCCCTTGGCATGTATTCTCCTGCTTGTGCAATCACACACACATGGTTAATTTTACAAGACAAGTGGGTCGAGTGATCCCACCTTGTCTTTGGGTGAATGTACACAAGGCATACACATTCAAAGGAGAAAAGAGAAGAGATGATGAGATGAGGGTTGGGAGAAGGAAGAAGAAAAAAAAAGAGACACTTGACCGAGGAACTAGCCTAGCACAGTGGCTAGATTGACATGATGATTGACCTGACGTGGTAACAAGATGGGCATGGTAATGAGACTAGCACGACGTCAGTACTACTTGACGACAAAACATCAACACCGATCAGCCTGGCACAATGGCTAGTTGGACGTGGCAGCAAGTCGGGCACGATAACTTAGACCGGTATGACGACAATATTGCTCGACGACGAGACTACCGTGACAGTGCTAGACTTGTCCCTTAGTCAAATGAGAGAGGAAAGAGAAGAAAAAGAGGGAGATAAGAGATGAGAACAGTAGAGAGAAAAAGAGAGAGAGGAGAGAAGAGAGAGAAAAAGAGAGAGAAGGAAGAGAGAGAAAAGGAGAGAGAGGAGAGGGAAGATATAGAAGAGAAAAAGGAGAGAGAAAATAAGATAGGAAGAGAGGAGAGAAGAGAAAAGAAGAGATAAAAAGAACATGGACGGCAATCGACTTCCACCATCCATGATGGAGGAAAGAGGATTTTAGGAAACAAGAAGAGGAAAGGAAAGTAGAAAGAGAAGAAAGGAAAGAAGATTTGACAAAGGAAAGTGATAAGCGAAATTAGGAAAGATTCGGAGGAGAAAGAAGGAAAGAGAGAGCAAGAGATTAAGAAAGAGAGAAGAAGGATAAGGAAAGAGGCGACGAGAGAGATACGCACAGCGATACCACCGCCGTGGATGTCAGTGAGGAAAGAATAAGAAAAGAGGTACACACGGCGCTGCCACCGCCGTGGGTGTTAGAGAGAGAAGAAAACAGAAAGAGAGATCTGTGCACGGTGTTTCCATCTTTGTGCATGTTTAGATAGATAAAGGCAGATTTGAAAAAGAAAGAACAATAAGAAGAAGAAGGTGAAGAAGAAGGAAGAGAGAGACTGGGACACACAAGCATTACCATCGCTGTGTGGGTTAAAGAAAGAGAAGGAAGAAGATGACATGCACGGCTTTGCCACCGCCATGCGTGTTCACAGAGGAGAAGAGAGAAAATCCGAGCAAGGAAGAGGAAAGAAAAGGGATAGAGACGAGAGGAGGAGAGAGAAAAAGAGAGAGGCGAGAGGAAAAAGAAAATTACCTTATCGAAGGGTACCGACCCTTTTATCCTCTCTCCTCTCTCTCTCCAAGATGCACCCACGAACACAAAACAAAAGTACGAACTTTGTTGATCAATTGAAGGGGAATCAAGGAAGAACTTGTCAACCCTTTACAATTAGGTTTAGCTTGTATTTATAGAATTGGGCCCAAACATGGGTGGATGCCCAAAAACTATCTCAATTGATGATAAGTACAATTTAATTGAATTAAAATATCTAAAAATGGGTGCAAATAGATTGTTTTGCCCCTGCGTAACATCTCGTAGAATTCCAAAGCAGTTCCTACTGCTGCCTTAGAACTTGCGTGATCTTTCATGAGTGATTCGGTGTTGCTCTTGTGAAAGATGATTGTTTTCTTATAGGGCTCGGCATGGCAATCGATTTGATACAAACTTCGAGCCATGGATCATGTTTTTAAGCCATGATCATGCGACTTTGAAATTTAGATGAATCTTGAAAACTTCTGATCGATAGTGTACTCGTTCCTTGATAATTGTTGGTGATTTTTTTATTGTATTGTACTGAGCATGCTGTCACTATCGTGTGGCAACAAACGTAGCTCGATTTCTTGTATGGACAAAGAATTTGCAACTTTAGAGTTTTGGTCGTAATCTAGAGTTCCGGCATCAGAATTTTTAGTCATTTCGATGCACTCGTGTGCGAAATCCAACCGTTCATCATGTATAGGGTTCGGATCAGAGATAGCCCTGGACCTTATGCACACGATGGAACTAGTCTCGTGTCAATTTGATGCGCGAGCGTCGTGATTGGTCACTCGTGCGAGGCGTGTCGCTGCTGATTTATTTGCAACTTTCTTCACAGATCAGCAACTTCTCTTTACCTTTTCTTCCGGCTCGGGCATCGTCACGGGGCGTATCACATATCGAAACGCTCGTCTCAACGATACGAACACACTCACAAAATTTGAGCACGATCCGACTTCGGATGAATGAGATACGAACCTTAAAAGTCACTACCCGAGGCTGCAAAAAAACCCACCTTTAATAGTGCTTTGGTGGAGGGAGGCCAGACGAGAATAATGTGCAGCCTACCCAATTTTAGTATTTTACCAATAACTTTGGCCTACAGTGGCTGATTAAGCCGAAACTTGACCCATAAAGGTTTTCGATCGTGTCAAATCTAATGGCAGTGGTCCAACAGCTGTTTGATGCACCAAAAACATAGTTCTAGTTGCGGAGTCCGTTTCAGGGTGCTAGAGGTTGATTTTTTAAAATTGTTTCTTTGTCTACACTGCCTTAAACATGTCTGATTATGATGAAACTTGGTAGGTGGCCTTTTGAAGTACTTAGAAAGATTTTTACCTGTTCTAGGATAATTCTGAGACTGTAAAGAATTCCACTATATGTCAAGGCTTTATTGATCGGCTTTCTCTTTATTCCTCATCAGGGACCAAGGTGCTGAAAAATGTGTTCAAACAGCAGGGAGTCTTTTAGTTCTTTCCCTAGCTTAGACCATTAGGCGGTGCTTTTAATGTTGTCACCCTCATTGGATGTGCCCCGAGTAAAAGATGGCCCAAGGATGTCCTCTTGACGAGACGAGGGAATAAGGTCGACGATGACCGATATGAAGTCTTGTGAGGTCAGCAAGGGAGGAAGAGGCTTGAGAAATTTTGGCTCGACCGGTGGCTGAGGAACCTTGTTCTTTCGGTGAGTAACCCTTGGTGCTCGTCTTCTTCTAGTCACTTTGGAGGTGCTTAGTCCATCTTGTTAGGTTGGTGAACAGCCCTAGCTTGACGAATCTTTTCTCACTTTAAAGACTTGAGCCTGCTCCGCCTGTGATGGACTTTCCATTGCTGGGAAGTCGAAGGTTTAACGGGATCTGAGGCATCCTTCCGGGAGTCTTGTGTTGAAACTCTCCCCTTGATGGGCATTGTGCCTTGAGGGTGTTCAGCGTAAGCAATGTGACCTGCCTGGACTTTTTTCGCAACCACAGCTTCAAATCCATAGCATTCACTCAGCTCGTGGCCCAATATCTAATGGTATGGGCACCAGTGATTCTCAGTTCCTTGAGCAAGGCGCTTGGGTTGCCTCACCAGCTTTAGTGTGATGAGTCCTTGTTGAAGCATCATATCGAACAGAGCATGGAGAAGATCTGTTGAGAGCTCATCAGAAGGGTACAGGCTATTGTCTTTCTCCTGTACTGTTACCACGTGGGAAGCCTCAGTTGCCTTGAATACTTTCTTGAGTTCTTCGAGCATAATCTGACCCTTTTGGATCAGAGCCTCGATGAGGTCCTTGAGTGTGTAGCATTCTTTTGTGGAGTGGTTTACCATTCGATGATAAGCACAGTATCTTACATGCGTATCGAGACCAGCTTTATCAGGGAACTTGGTCATGGGAAGCTCAATCATGTTTTGTTCCGGCAATAGTCAGAGTAGTGTAGGAACCCATTCCTTTTCAAAAGGATAAGGTTCACAGGTGGGGTTACCCGGTTGTATGACTGCTGCTAGCCTCCCTGAGGTGTTGTCTGGGTTTTTGTTGTCCTTACCCGTTTAGAGAGGTCCAAAGTTTGAGATGCAAACTTCTTTGGATCTCTTATGGTGACGGCCGCACTGATCACTCCTTTTTGTTGGTTGCCCGGGGTGTTGGTCAGAGAATTATCATTGCCCCAGTTGTTTCCCATGCTAGACGGCTGTTGTCGTGTCCCGCCATGGTGGTGTGACAAACTCTCTATGCAAACTGACTTAGAGATCAGCTCTAACATGGAGGTCGGATTAGAGGCCTCAACATGTAGAGTAATCTCAGGACACATGTTTCGCACACAGGTCTGGACTGCTTCCTTATTAGGCATGGGATTGGGATGCCGAGTGATCAAATCTCTCCACCTTACTATGGATTGATCCACATGTTCATCTGGTTCCTAGGTCAAGGTGAGAAGCTCTATGATTTGGACCTCTCTCTCGACCTCATAGAAGCACTAGTGGAATAGTTTCTCCATTTCCTCCTAAGTATGTACTGAATTTGGGGGAAGCCAAGCGTACCATTGAAAGGTGGGGCCATCAAGATTTTCAGCAAACTGATGAAGGAGGAGTCTTCCATCAGCCACTGCCTCTCGACATGCCGCTTGAAAATGAGTGATATGCTGGTGTCGGGATGTTGTTTCATTGAACATGGGAAACTTAAGGCAATGGAACCTGATCGATGTAAGAGAGGTATAGTTTTTGATAGAGTGTTGCATCTTGAATACCCGGAATTTGTCGACTTTTTAAGCTATGGGTTACCAAAGCGTCAATGTCCATCTGTGAGATAAGGTGAGGGATAGAATTATTCTGTGAGGCAAGGGGAGAAGGCTACCTTGGAGCTACATCATCTGAGTGATGGGAGTTGGCCTCATGGTTAGCTAAGTATCGAATGGTTTCCATGCGGTCAATCTACTCCATCATTGCTTGCACCATCTGCTCAATCCTGTTCATGCACTCTTCCTGGCTATCGCTAGGTTCGTTTACAACCATAACGCTGACCATTTCTCTAGGAGGTCAGCCTTAGGTGCAGTTGAGGGCTTCCGAGCTTGGCGGGTCGCACGTGGCAGATCAGTCAACAAGGGGTCAACATGCCCCTACTAGACTCAAGTCTTATATGCCGACCGTGTGAGGATCGATTCTTGACAGTCTTCAGACTGTGGCTGTTGGGTGGTTGGGTCATCTTATATGATGTTGACCACAATGCAGGATTCACGCAATTCTTCTTCAAGTCTTGTCATCTGAAGAGGGTAGAAGGGATTTTCAAGAAGGAGACCCTTGGAGCTAGGTGCTATGATTTGCAATCCTTTGTTTTGCTTATCTTTAAGGCTGTAGTAGACTTCTCTTCAGAACTGAGACTGGGATGAAGGTTGACCCACCTTCTTAGAGCATGCGAGGGTCGTGCCCATAAGATGGGGCAGCGAATGTGGACCATGGACAGGGGCCAGCTTGGGCTGCTGCCTTGAAAGTTTTAGAACTTCATCATTCATCAAGCCTTTTCCCTGAACTCCCTTGTGGGCTCCTGAGGCATAGTCGACTTGACGAGGCTTGGTGAGGATGGTACTCTTAGGGAAAACCTTCGAGTACCAGGTCTTGAGATATCCGCCTAGAGGGGAAAGGGCGGAAGAAGAGGGGACCGACTCTCGACGATGTCTGGGTCGGGAGCAAGCAGTGGACAGGGAAGGTGGCACGTGTACGTCCCTTGAAGTAGCATTCCGGGTGACTGGGGGGTCAACCCGGGCTCGAATAAGTGGTTTGGTCTTAGGAGGCCGAGAACTGCGAGCAGGTGTCTGCAAGGGAACAGGTGAGGGCCTGCCCCTTACAGGGGGCGCTAGTCTGTGCTTAGAAGAAGGACGAAGAGATCGTCTTCCGTGTTCTTGGGTTAGCGTAACAATGGCGTTGCCCCGAGCAGTGAGATGCACATGCATGCGTATAGGTTTTGGCTCAAGGAGGCCTGATCCTGGACGCGTACTCAAGGTAGTAGAAGGGCTGCCCCGAGGTGTGACTCGAGTGGATGACCCACAGTCTTAGGGTGCGTGCGTGAGGTGGAGGCCTCAGGGTCTCCTCCCCTATGTGTTGAGTCTCTAAACATAGAGACCCGAGGTGGTGCAGGAATGTGGGGGGTGGCCTTGTGGCGACCCACAGGAGCAATGGCAATTTGTTTAACCTTTGTAGCTAAGGATTGAGCAGCCTTTCAGCGTACCTCGACAATGTGACTGACGAGTGACTTATCGGTAACATGGTGCATGCTTTGAGTGGTAGCAAAATTGCTACCAGTGCAAGGTGCCTTGGTGGAAGTTCCACCAAGGTAAGGAGATTGGGATTTAGGGACCTTTAAGTCCCTCCTCACACCTATCCAGGTTAAGACCTGGGAGCTAGACATTAGGTCTTTGCTCATAATAAAAGTTAAGAACAAAGTTCGAGGAACTTGTTCCAGGAGGAAGCTTGCGAATGTGGAGATGAGATAATCCCCGATCCAGATGAATGGGTTAAGGAACACCAAAGCCATTTGGTATGTGAAAACAGACAAACAAAGTATGAATGGGTAAGAACCTAGTGGAGTCACCAAGCTGGTTAGGTGCCTCGATTTCGGCCCCGGATCTAGATGATCTAGTGGCACGTGTCTCAGGTTTCGAAGGGAACTCGAGACTTGAGTTCGCTCTCTTGGGAACCTTGCTCAAGAATAAGGGCAGGTATACTAACCATTAAGAGAGGAATTTGTTGTGAGGCGGGACACACCTCACCAGGCCGTGACTCACTCGGGCTGGCTCACGTAGGCGCCCTCTTAGATCACGTCGGAAAGCCCCCCAATCGTACAATTGGTTAGGAATTGCCTCTATTGGCCTGTACTCTCTTGTTTCTACGATCACACATACATGGTAAATTTTACAGGACAAGTGGCCCAAGAGACCCCACCTTGTCTTTGGGTAAATGCACACAGGCGTGCACATTCAAAGGATAAAAGAGAAGAAATTATGAGATGAGGGTTGGGAGAAGGAAGAAGAGAGAAGAAGAGAAAAGAAAGACATTTGATCGGGTGACTAGCCTAGCATTGTGGCTAGATTGGCATGATGATTGACCTGACATGGTAACAGACAGGTACGGTAAAGCGAACCAGCACAGCCGCAATACTACTCGATGACAAAACATCAACACTAACCAGCCTGGCACAACGATGAGTTTGACATGGCAGCAAGATGGGCACGGTAACTTAAACTGGCACGGTGACAATACTGCTCGACGATGAGACTACCGTGACAGTGCTAGACTCATTCCTTGGTCAAATGAGAGAGGAAGAAGTAAAAGAAAGAGGAAGAAGAAAGATAAGAAAAGCAGAGAGAAAAAGAGAGAGAAGAAAAGAGATAGAAGAAAAGAGAAAGAAAAAAGAAGAAAAGAAAGAGAAGAGATAGAAGAGAAAGGAGAGGGAAGAGAATAAAAGAGAAGAAAGAAATGTGGAGAGAAAGAAGAGAAAAGAGAAAAGGGAGAGAAGGAAGAAGAAAAAAGAAAGGAGAGACAAAAGGAAGGGGGAGAGAGAAGAGAAGGTAGAGAAAAGAGAAAAGAGAAGAGAGAAGAGAGAGAAATATAAAAGGTGAGAGAAGAAGAAGAGATAAGGAAGCATGCACGGCGATGAGCTTCTGTCGTCCATGACAGAGGAGAGAGAAAAGAGAAGGAAGCATAGACAGCGATGGGTTACGTTGCTCATGATAGGAAAGAGGAGAGAGAAAGAACATGGACGGCGATGGGTTTTGTCGCCCATGACAAAGGAAGAGGAGAGAGAAAGAACATGAATGACGAAGGGTTCCACTGTCCATGACAAAGGAAAGAGGAGAGAGAAACGACATGGACGGTGATGTCGTCCATGTCAAGAGAGAGAGATAGGAACGAGAAATGGAAAGACATGCGCAATTCTAAGCATCGCCGCCTGTGTCGTGAGGGACTCAGACACGACCCGACCCCCCACTCGGGGAAGGGCCCAGTTCAGTGTCCTTGTCAATGAATGAGGAAAGGAATGTTATGCGTGGTGATGAGTATCGCCGTGCACAACATGGGGAAGGGGAAACTTGGACAGAGGAACGGCTCACCACTCAGATTAAGGCTCGACTCACTGTGCATGTTTCCAGAGGATAAAGGAAGAATGAGAATGTCGTGCATGACTGGAGAGGAGAGAGAAAAGAAGTAATCGAGTGAGAGAAAGAAAGATAACGAGGAAGAAAGAGGGTTTAGGGAAGAGAAAAAAGAAAAGAAAGTAGAGAGAGAAGGAAGGAGAAGAGTGAGCGACGAAAAGAAGGAAAGTGAAGAGAGAGGTTTTAGAAAGAGTCAGAGGAGAAAGAAGGAAAGAGAAGGAAAGAGATTAGGAAAGCGCCAGAGGATAAAGAAGGAAAGAGAGAGAAGGAAACACACACGATGCTGCTATTGTCGTGTGTGTTAGAGAGATAAAACACAATAGAGAGAGAAGTTCATGCATGACACTGTCATTGCCATGCACGTTTAGACAGAGAGAAAGATAAAGCAGAGTGAGAATAGATAAAGAAGGAGAAGCGAGAGAAGAGAGAAAGAGAAGGAAGAGATAGGCATGCACGATTGCCACATTTGTGCATGTTCTCAGAGAAGAAGAGAGAAGCAAAAAAAAAAAGAAGAAAGGAGAGAGAAAAGGAGGAGAGAGAAGAAAGGAAGAGAGAATTATCTTAGAGAAGAGGGGTACCAACGTAATTCTTCTCTCTTCTCTCTCTCTCTCTCTCCAATACGTGCCTCTCTAACTCAATGTAAAAACTCAAACTTTATTGATGAATTGAAAGTATGAGGGGGATTCAAGCCCTTTAAAATTAGGCTTAGCACGTATTGATAGAATTGGGCCCAAACATGGGTGGATGCCAAAAAATTATCCTAATTGATGATAATTACAATTTATTTGAATCAAAATAAATTCTAAAAATGGGTGCAAAATGACTATTTTGCCCCTACCTAATGATATATGGAATTCCAAAACAATCCTTGCTGCTGCCTTAGAATGTACTTGACCTTCCATGGATGATCTGAGGTTACTCTGATGCCCGTTTGAATAAAAGATGATTGCTTTCTTGTAGGGCTTGTCATGGTGATCGATTTGATACCAACTTTGAGCCACGGATCCCATTTTTAAGCCACGATCATGCGACGAAAAATTCGTGCGAATCTTGAAAGCTTCAGATCGATAGTGTGCTCATATCTTAATGTTTCTTCATGATTTCTTCGTTGTATTGCACTGAGGATGTCGTCACGATCGCAAGGCAACAAACATAGCTCGATTTCGTGCCCGGATGAAGATTTTACAGTCTTGATTTTTTAGCCAGAATCTAAATTTCGGTGGTTGGAATTTATAGCAATTTTATTGGCTTCGCGTGTGAAATCTGGCAGTTCATCATGCACGAGGTTCGGACTGATGGTAGCCCTGGACCTTACGCATGTGTTGGAACTAGTTTCGTGTCAAGCCGATGTACGAGCACCGTGATATGGCCGCTCAAGCGGGACATGTCGCTGTTGAATTTCCTGCAACTTCCTTCACGAATCATCGGCTTCTCTCTAGCTTTTCTTCATATTTGAGGGTCGTTCTTCCTACTCGGGTGTCGTCACAGGGCGTGCCACACATTGAAACACTCGTCTTGATGAGACGAATATGCTCACAAAACTTGAGCACGATTCGACTACCCGAGACTTTAAAAAAAGTCACCATTCATTGTGATTTGGTGCAGCTAGGGCGCACGGAAATAGTGTGCGACCTACCCCTTTTCGGTCTTTTACCCATAACTTTGTCCTGGAGCTCCCAATTAAGCTAAAACGTGACTTATACAGGTTTTCGACCGTGCTAAATCCAATGGCAGTGGTCCCACAACAGTTTGATGCACTGAAAATAGAGTTCTAGTTACAGGGTCTGTTTCAGGGTGTCAGAGACTGATTTTTTCGAAATTGTTTCTTTGTTTGCACTACCTTAGACATGTCGGATTGCGACAAAACTTGACAGGTGGCCTTTTGAAGTCCTTATGAACATTTTCACTTGTTCTGGGACAATTCTGAGACTATTAAGAATTCCACTGTAATTCGGGCTGTATCGATTTACTTCTCTATTTATTTCGCATCGGGGACCCAAGGTGCTAGAAAATGTCTTCAAACACTAGTATGCTGCAATCCCATGGGATTATGGTGAAAACCCAGGTCTGTCCATTTTTCGGCGCCCAAGTCTTCAATTAGAGGCAAAGTCTCAAGGATCAGCTCCTAATATTGAGATCAGTGTGGCTCGAAAATCTAACTCCACTTTAAGGACATTGAATAGTCAAGTGGTTCGACTTAGGGTCGTCCTGCAAGGGCTCTTAGGTAACCAAAGTAGGAGTCGTGTAAGGGAAGAAGTTCACAGTGTGTCAAATGCTCATTCCCATAACTCAAACCAAGAAAACCCCGAGGCACGGCGGTCTCGAAATCCAGACCCACCTAGGTCTAAGGGATCTAACCCGACCTCAAGCCACCATATCATAGCTCATGATAACCTAAATTTAATGTGAAACAGAGGTATTGATTTGAATCGACTCCTAGGTAATGTATGTGTCCAAGGTGCCCTTCAAAGTTTAGTTGACCGAGGCTGCATTGTGCCGGTCCCAAACCAACTTAGTGTTATAAGACAACCTAAAGGACTACCGAGTCTACCGATTCTTCAATCGGTCTTAATAATCCATTCAGCCCATCAGACTGTGCAATTTCTGCAGCCTGTGGTAACACCTATGGGACAATACATCCCTCGGGCCCAAGTATACCAAACCGCCCCAATGACTGCGGCTCATCAACTTCAGGCTTATAGAGGAAAATACATACCCCAAGCCTTGACTCATAAGTTTACACTTGGGAACCTACCAACCGGCGGGCCTATCGTCATGAAAGCAATGCATGACATGCTTGTAAGAATGGGCATTCACGAAGTTTGAAATAATTTTGAAACCTTCCCTTCGGATTTTTCATCCCATAATTTTGAAATAAGTTCAATGGAAAGAGCGACCCATGTTTCACATACCATGTTAGCGCATACCTCCTCTCCGTTTGAGCTTTATGAGTTAGGCCAAATCAACTAAAGGCCATATTTTCGCAAACATTATCCAGCAAGGCTCTGAATTGACATCGAAGAATGATATATTCAATCTATTCATTTTCTCACTACTGAGGATGAACACCAAGGCCTCTCTCCCTGGGCGAACTTAGTGCAACAAAACAAAATCTAAGAGAATCCTTTGAAGACTTCATCAATCGATTCCATGAGGCGGCGATGCGAGTCATTGAATATCTACTCATAGACCCGACCATGATCTCCATGGCCTTAGAAAATGCCGTTCTCGATTACAGGACCTTCTTCAGCCAAGGTCTTATCCCCTACTCTTTTGACTCCATGATTGAGCGGATGGCATGCCATGAAGGGCCAAGGGAACACCTCTCAGCACTAGACCTGAGAACAAACCCATAACCACTCTTCAAAACAGGACAAACAAGAACAACGACAACAAGGGGAATACTTCTGATCATGTTAATGAAATTGTCAATAACAGGTTGGCTCGAGGTTCAACTGCTCAGCGTAGCTATCATAATCAAAATCAGAGGAGTCGACCTAAAGCCAACGCTCAAAATAACAATCAAAGGTAAGAGGATAATTTCACTCCTCTCAAAGATCCATTAGAAAAAGTGCTTGAATTATTCCTGTCCAAAGATATGGTTTACCACCCAGCACCATCCGAGCCACCATTCCAAGTCACTGATAAGAGAAAATGGTGCAAATGGCACCAAAATCATGCACACGACACCTAAAATTGCTATCATTTGAAACGGGTTATTCAATGGTTGATTGATGGGGGGTACATCACTGTCCTACCGAAAAATCAACCTGTTGAAGAGCCTAGTCAAAAGGTAGATCTCTTCACAAACCCTCTTTCGAAAAATACAGCCACAACGGCCGGAAAGACAGAAGCCCAGGACAAACTGAAAGGGAACGTTGTCATTCATATGATAGAAAATGGAGATGAAGAAGAAGACAGAATGGAGATGAAGAGGAAGACTCGACTCAATTCATATTCCCTAGTGGTCCCCACCTTCAAGAGCCCCAAGAGGATTTATTGGATCTTTTAAAGGAACCCCTTTACCTCAAAGTCTTGACAGCCCACCCAAGTGGGACCAATATGATGAGGACAACGTGTTAGAAATCGATGTGGTCTAGATCAACGAGAAGCGATCATCCTCCGATCAAGGGGCCAACACCCCAAAGTACCCCATCACTCTCGTGAGAGCCAACCCTATCGAGCTTCAAGCAGGTGAAGTAGACTCCTTGACTCGAAGAGGCCAAGTTTTCAAGTCCATCCGTGGGATGGCCGATACCCTCAAGAAAAGAATAGGGAAAACCCCCGAGCCTAAGCATTCGGCGATCACCATAAATCAAGGGCTCCAAACGGCGTCACGAGAAAACTTGACCACTTACGATTTGCCGGCTCATCTTGGCAAGATCCTGACTCAGATCTCCATCTTGGAGCTTCTTAATAACTCATCAACGCATAGGGCACAGATTGAGAAAGTCCTTGCCAAGATTCATGTCCCGAGCAAAACACAACCGAATGAGTTATACAAAATGATCAACCAGCTGATGGCACCAACGTCGACCATGTTCACAGGTGACGACAACTCGACTCACTTCAACCGCTTTCAAGTCCAACCATTGCACATCACTGTTTTCACACAAGGGAATGAGGTACGGAGGGTACTAGTTGACAATGGGGAATCCTTAAACATATGCCCTATGAAAATGATGAAGCAGATAAGCCAGAGCTCAGATGACTTCGAGCCTTGTCAGCTCAATATTGTTGCATACGATGTGACCAAAAGACAAACTAAAGGCATATTGCCTCTCACTCTTAATATTGGCCTTATCGTCTAAGTGATAAAGTTTTATATCTTGAACATAAAACCCTCATTCAACATGCTTCTAAGAAGGTCGTGGATGTATGAAAATCTCGTGGCGGCCTTTACACACCATCAGTGCCTTAAATTTCCAACAAAGAATGACGTCGCTAAGGTATGTGCTGAACTTTCTTCTCTTCTAAGCTCTAGTACAGATAATGGAAAGCTAGTGTGGGAGTCAAGCTCGGAGAAATCCTGCTTGTTTCCTTCGAGCAAGCTAATTGCGCCACCTTACACCTAGAGGCCAACGACCCTGTTCATCAAAATCTGCATACTTTCATATTGATGGAAGACATCATCCAATGTCAATATCGAGACGGTTTCGGGTCCCTCAAGGCTTGGCAAATGCTCTTCTCCCAAGGCTTCCAACCAGGCCAAGGCTTGGGAAGTCAAGGGCTAGGTGTAACAGAGGCAATCTCTGAATCACCCCAAACCAAAATCGAACATAGGGATCGAAGAGGACTCGGGTATGCTCTCACCTTATTTCAAAGCCGGATGAAGCCTTCATGCCATCTAGGCTTTGTTTCTGGAGGCATTTAAAGCCTCGACCCTCTCGATGCTCATCCTTCAAAACGGCCAAAGGTGATCCTTAATTCTCTAACAGTAGAGGAGACCCAAAGGTCGGGATTCTCCTTCCACACCTCAATATACACAAGGACAAGGAATTGAAGACCTTTTTGCTAACCTGGAATTGAAAGTATACACAATTGGCTCTGACATAGCCAATCATGCTCATTCACCTGTTCAAACCCAGGAAGGAAATTGGTCAATTACTCCCTTATCTCGAGAATCGCTAGAAGCATACCAGCGGCACCTTCAAGTCCTGATGCCAAAAATCAGATAGGCGCAGGGTGGCCACCTGACTACCATTTTCAATATTGTTAAGTACACCTAGATCAACTTGATTGTTAGGGGCAACAATACATATTCATATCATCATAACACCAAAACTGCATTGTTGGCATAGTTTTGAGGTACACCTTACTTTAATAGTATAAAGTTGACACATTATACAAACCTCATTCAAAATAAATGTCTCTTTGTATACATTTCCTATACAAATACCACACGTGGATAGGGGTTACACTGTAATCATTTGATATGTTGGTCTTTCATGTAAATGTTTTCGATGAGAAAGTCGAAGGAGAGCGACAACCATCCACTTAAACCACCTACTTCAACTTATAATTCATTAAAAGTGGGCCAACAAATTTTCAAAAAGGCTTTTGCATACTTGATCCAAAATGTTCCACAATGTATTGTCCTGTCTCTTTCATCAATAGTTGGCAAAATAAAAGGCATTCCTTTCACACAAAAAATTACTTTGATCAAAGGAGAATAAGCTTATTGTCCTTCATCCTAATTGTTGCCTTTTTTGGTACATTGCATTATTTTATAAGGTGGGGCATGAGCATCTTACCCATACTTTTTTTATTTAATCTCAAAAAGAATGACATTAGGGTCTTAAACTATTGGGTTTATGTGGCCTTTCAAAGGCCATATGAGTGCTTGTAAAATGAAATATTATAGTGGAACATGAACTTAGTAGGAGTGTGCTCCCTCGTGGACCATACTATGTAAACAATGTTTGCAAATACTGGATTGTGCTTGACGATCTAGGCCAGTCAGTTGGGAAAAACCTATGTTACCTAGGTATAGAAAATAAACCGAGAAGGGTTCTAATAGGTCATCCCTTGATGAGGTCGGAGCATATGATCGGATGAGTAAGCCGAGGGACTGTATGACCCTTGTGTGTGATGGTGGCTTACAGAGATGGGGGTCAAAGCCTCATCCATGTGTCATCACACGGCATGCATATTGATAGATCATTCAGGAAAGCAAGTAAGCCACTTTTCAAGGTGAAGCGTAGGTATGTGCGAGAGGGACCCTTATGCACTATAGGAGTTGTGGTTGCATCAGGTTTAGGTGACATAAACTCGTTTTAGGGGAGGACTAAAAATCTACAGACTGGGATTGCGACCCCTTGGCTCATCAACCAAACTTTGGTGACCCGCTAATGCGCCTTTGCATGGACTGTGGGTCATGGGAAACACTGGGTCTGTCTGATAAAGCAAGTGCGGTCTGTAGTCCACAATTGAAGGTGGAGTGCCCCATGATTGTTGATTCAATTCCTAAACCATATGGATCTTTTTCGCATCAAATTAATTTATTGCCTTTTTTTAATGATGGAAATTATTTTAGAATTATTAATTGAATATTTATGAACCCCTAGATATTTTATTTATAATTTTTGGATTTATAAAATTAAATATATTGATTTTACAATGGTTTAAATATTCAAATAATATTCTAAAATATTTTTATTAATTTTAAATATATAAAAATATCATGGGGGCTCATTGTGCACATGCGCCCACCATACTTCTAGAAGATGCGGCCCATGAGTGCCTCCCTTGGGTGGCACGCCCCACCCTTTATTCTCTTTCTTATTTTTTAGTGATTTGGCATGTGGTCATATGGTTGGAAGATATTGACTAAATATTGACTTGATATATCATTGAAATATTTTGTGGAAAGATTGAGTAGACTTGTGCAATTTTATGCTATACACAATATTTTGATTAGATTTATTTTATTTAATTTTTATTGATGGGAAAATGGTTTAGGAAAAGGGGATAATGGTTCATGCACCTTCCATAATGTTGATGGCCCATTTATGGAATGGATGGCTCAAATCTCTCACCCCACAAGTCACCCAAGATCAAAGGTTCATATTCAATTTCATAAAAAGAGGCAAGCCAAAAAAAACCCTAAGAAATCTTAATATTGTTTAAAGCCTATAAAAAAGGGATTGTTTCTACCTAAAATCTTTACACCTTATCTTTTTATCCCTCTCTTAAGAAAATTTGTCTCTCATGAAAGTCCAAAAAGGGGCATGCCCCACTCTCTCATCTTTGATCTCTCTCTCCCACATTGTGAAAGAACCTAAGGGTTTAAGCTATGTGGTTCTTCTCTTTCCCATCTTTCAACTATGGATTTATGACAAAGGGTTTTAAGATATAATAAAAAGAGAATCTATCTCTCTCAAACTAGGTTGCTAAGGGAATTCACCTAGGGTTTGAATTTGCGATGAAAAGGGTGGTTCATATTCTATTGGTGTGACTTGCCCTAAACTTTCTTTCCCTATTGAGATTGAAGGTTGATCATTGATCCCGCGCTTTCGGATGATGATGATTCGGTTTGTGGTGTAATAAGCCCAATTGAGGTAATCTTCGACACTCTTCACTTTTATTACTTGCAATCTTATCTTTATATTATCAAGCATAGTACTTAGTTATTTCAATGATATCAAGTTTTAAGATATTGGTTTTATTGTTATGTTGATTTTATATTAAAGCATGTGTTATTGCAATAAGACCACTTGTAAGTGATCTTTTGCTAAAACAAAAGGGGTAATATATATATATATATAT